>JAWQFJ010003095.1:48081-59647 GCA_034096865.1 Theodoxus fluviatilis
GTGGTTGTTGTCATCGTTGTCGTGGTCCAGAAAGTGATGGTGGTGGCGGTGGTGGTGTTAGCGATGATGGTGGTGGAGGTGGTGGTGTTGGCGGTGGTGATGGTAGTGATGGTGGCGGCGAAAGTGGTGGTGGTGTTGATAGTGGTGATGTTGGCGGTCGTGGCGGTGATAATGGTGGTGATGTTGGTGGTGGTGGTTCTGATGATGGCGGTGGTGATAGTGATGGTAGCTGTGTTGGTGGGAATGTTGGTGGTCGTGGCGGTGATAAAGGTGGTGATGTTGGTGATGTGATGATGGTAGCGGTGGTGGTAGCGGTGTTGGTGCTGGTAATGTGGTGATGGTGGTGATGGTGGTGGTGATTGTGGTGAAGTAATGGTGGCAGTGATAGTGATGGTGGCAGTGATACCACGATGGTGATAAGGGTGCTGCTGCTGCTGCCGGTGGTGTTGTTGGTGATGATGATGGTGGTGATAGTGGTGGCGGCGGCGGTGGTGGCGGTGGCAGTGGCGACGGCGACGACGACGACGATGATGATCCAGTTGAAGAGAGGATCCTTGAACTCTTACTCTCGCATCCATTTCAGCAGTCAACATTTTTCATAGTGATGAACACATTCAACACGATGTTGGGCATCGCATTGTTGATCTTGCTGATGCTAGCAGCGGTCAATGCACTGACATGGGTGCCTCTCAGCTGCAACCGGCACTCAAGTCGCTCTCTGGAGGTGGTGGCTGCCGCCTCCATCCTGGCCATGCTGGGCGTGCAGGTGTGCCTAGCACTCAACTGCAAGACCAGCGCCCTCTGGCACCGGTGCTCCGTCTCGTTCAGGCCCTCGGAGGAGAGTCGACCCTCACAGCAGCAGGCAGATGTCCCAGCGGAGTTGACGGACAAGCGCCTGCTGTGCCTTCTCTGTGACAGTCAGTGCCGCTACTCCTCTTCCACACATGGACACTGCACTGCAGGCGACTATTGAAATAGAACAGTAAAAAGAGAGAAAGCAACGGCGAGTTGTGTGCGGTTTTCAAAGTGACTTTGTCGATAACTTAATCGAGTAGTAGTGGTAGTGGTAGTAGTAGTGGTAGTGGTAAAAGTGGTAGTGATAGTAGTGGAAGTGGAAGTGGAAGAGGAAGTGGAAGTAGTAGTAGTATTACATGTAGTAGTAGTAGTAGTAGTAGTAGTAGTAGTAGTAGTAGTAGTAGTAGTAGTAGTAGTGATAGTAGTAGTAGTAGTAGTAGTAGTAGTAGTAGTAGTAGTAGTAGTGTAGTAGTAGTAGTAGTAGTAGTAGTAGTAGTAGTAGTAGTGCCAATAGTAGTAGTAGTGGCAATAGTAGTAGTGGTAGAAGTAGTGGTACAAATAGTGGTAAAAGTAGTAGTAGTAGTAGTACATGTAGTACATGTAGCAGTAGTAGTAGTAGTAGTTTTTGTTGTAGTTTTTGTAGTAGTTTTTGTTGTAGATTTGGTTGTTGTTTTGGTTGTTGTTTTGGTTGTTGTTTTGGTTGTTTTGGTTGTTGTTTTGGTTGTTTTGGTTGTTGTTTTGGTTGTTGTTTTGGTTGTTGTTTTGGTTGTTGTTGTTGTAGTAGTTTTGGTTGTAGTTTTTGTTGTTGTTTTGGTTGTTGTTTTGGTTGTTGTTTTGGTTGTTGTTTTGGTTGTTGTTTTGGTTATTTTGGTTGTTGTTTTGGTTGTTGTTTTCGTTGTTGTTTTGGTTGTTGTTTTGGTTGTTGTTTTGGTTGTTGTTTTGGTTGTTGTAGTAGTAGTAGTAGTAGTAGTAGTAGTAGTAGTAGTAGTAGTAGTAGTAGTAGTAGTAGTAGTAGTAGTAGTAGTACTAGTAGTAGTAGTACATGGTTGTTGTTTTGGTTGTTGTTTTGGTTGTTGTTTTGGTTGTTGTTTTGGTTGTTGTTGTTGTAGTAGTAGTAGTAGTAGTAGTTCTAGTAGTAGTAGTAGTAGTAGTAGTAGTAGTAGTAGTAGTAGTAGTAGTAGTAGTAGTAGTAGTAGTAGTAGTAGTAGTAGTAGTAGTAGTAGTAGTTTTTGTTGTAGTTTTTGTAGTAGTTTTTGTTGTAGTTTTGGTTGTTGTTTTGGTTGTTGTTTTGGTTGTTTTGGTTGTTGTTTTGGTTGTTTTGGTTGTTGTTTTGGTTGTTGTTTTGTTGTTGTTTTGGTTGTTGTTGTTGTAGTAGTTTTGATTGTAGTTTTGGTTGTAGTTTTGGTTGTAGTTTTGGTTGATGTTTTGGTTGTTGTTTTGGTTGTTTTGGTTGTTGTTTTGGTTGTTGTTTTGGTTGTTGTTTTGGTTGTTGTTTTGGTTGTTGTTTTGATTGTTGTTGTTGTTGTAGTACTAGTAGTAGTAATAGTAGTAGTAGTAGTAGTAGTAGTAGTAGTAGTAGTAGTAGTAGTAGTAGTAGTAGTAGAAGCGGAAGTAGTAGTGGTAGAAGTAGAGGTAGAAGTGGAAGTGGAAGTGGAAGTGGAAGTAGAAGTAGCAGTGGCAGTGGCAGTGGCAGTGGCAGTGGAGGTAGCAGTAGCAGTAGCAGTTGCAGTAGTAGTGATTGAAGTTGTCACTTTATAGTCGCCTGTGGTCCATGTTTTACAGAGGCGCTCTGTTATTGTTATCTCTATCGACTGCAAAACTGTCCGTCCAAAGTCTTTCTTGATCACTCCCGCGTCCTCCTGCCGCTTTCCGTCCTTCGTTTTTCCGTCCTGTTTTAACTCTCGCCTGAAAAATACTTTTAATTCGACACTTTGCAACCCGTTGTCTCCAGTGACCGCGGCAATTGTATTCACTACTTTTCCGTTTTGTTTAGCCTTCTCCTTGACCAGTTTCCTGCAGTGTTTGCGTCACTCTTGCACATAGTTCCTGTCCTGCTTTCATGTGTCTCCTCCTCGTTTCCCGGTTTACTGTCTGTTCCTCTTCCACCTTCCTGGTTTTCTTTTTTCCATGTCTGTTATGTTGCTCACCAAACTGAAGGGCTGTACTTTTTTTCTATGTTGCCAATCCTCTTTTCCTTCAGTCACTTTTATCTTAACCCCCCCCCCCCCCTTTCTTCTCTGTGTATGTGCCAGCAATGTAGATTTTCTCCTCTGTGTACATTCTGCAATCCATCCCGAGATCGAAGTTCGGTCACCTTCAGGTTTAGACACTGACGGATTGTGGATTTCTATTAAATCCGTGTAGAGGTGACATCCACAAGCTTTTATCTGATAATGTATCATAACTGGGTTCATTCGGCTCTTTCTAATTTCATTCACGTGCCTGGCAGTAAAATTAAGTCAGTGTAATTAGTTCATATCCTTGCATGTCGTCTCTCTTATGTGTAAAAACACTTACACGTATTGTCAACATACTCATATGTTCCAGTGCCCGAAGGTGGAAGCATTTCAGTGAGACAAGTTGGACTCACAGTTCGTCTGTCCTGGTTCCAAGTGCTCCTGTCTCTACTGGGCTGGGCGCTACTGCTGGCGGGCTGTCTCCTCCTCAACTCCAACTACGCCTCGCCCTCCCCTCTGGTCACAGCTGCTGGGGCCTTCACTGTGGTTGTCGCTCTTTCGGTGAGTGTGCACTTTTCTAGAAGTGGGAGTTCCCCGTGACCTCAGCTGCATTGCAATGTTCTTAGTGTTATCACTTCTTTCTCGCCGCATGTTCCCTAAATGCTCACTGTGACCACGTCTCTCTTGATAAATGTTCAGTGTGAGCACCGCTTTATTGATTAGCGATCGAAGTGACTGGTACAGCTATGGGAACCTGGGCGTCACTGTAATATATTACTGTTTGTCCTGCTGTCTAGTGTATGTGTGTGTGTTCACGATGTGTGTGTGTGCGCGTATGTGTGTGCGCGTGTGTATATGTGTGTGTGTGTCAAGGACTACTTGGTGTGTATGTGCGCGTGAGCGCGTGAGTGCCTGTATGTGTGTGTGTGTGTGTGTGTGTGTGTGTGTGTGTGTGTGTGTGTGTGTGTGTGTGTGTGTGTGTTTTGCAAACATTTGCTACGAAGAATTACTAAACAAGTTTTGATGCCAAGCCTTTGATCTCTCTCAGGCCATCATTGGGGGCTGGACAGCGTTTCTGGGAGAGACGCTCATTTTCCGCACAGACAGCCGAGTAGGCAGGAGACGACTAGTAAGTGAGATACGGTTACACCCACAAGTTTCTGTATCTATGATGTGGTTGTCGTGTCTGGATTGCTATGGAGTGTGCTTTAGGCAACTAAAACTTTTGCTTGATAGAGTCCACCACTAGTCTGTGCTCCTGGAATTAGCGAGTGCACTACCTGTAAAATAAAGGCGTTTATGCAGAACCTTCGCGCATGCCTGACTGTATACTGCATCGTTAAGTATATGCTCTATGTGCGTGTGTGTGTGTGTGTGTGTGTGTGTGTGTGTGTGTGTGTGTGTGCGCGCGTGTGTGTGTGTGCGCGTGTGCGCGTGCATGCATATGTGTGCCTCTGTGTGTGTGCGTGCGTGCGTGTGCGTATTTGTGCGCACGCACGAGGGTAACTTTTTGATGACAAAGAGAGGTGCTTTTAGTGGAGCTAGCCCAAGTAAATTGTTTACCGTTGTTCATTTCTCACGAAATCAGTTTGACTTGGAGATAATTACGCAGGCGTGTGCGTTTTCCCCTGACTCAAGTTGCACTGTCAGTGTGTGTTGCGGGCGAAAGTGACAAAAGAAACTCCATTTATGTCTGTATTTTAGGCGAGGGCCGCACTGGTTCTGTCCACGTGGCTTCTGGGGGTCGGACTGGTCACTTTCTGCCTGCTGCTGGCCGTCGCTATCGTCTCGGGACAAGAGCGATCCAGGGGAGGTAACTCCAGTGCAGCAAGTGATCACGCTGTACGTCAAGCAGAGGGCGCTGCCTACTTCGCCTTGGTGGTGCTGGCAGCTCTCCTTGGCTTCGCCCTGCGCAACAACGCCCTCCTCTGTCGCTGCCAGAACTTCCGCTGCGACTACGTCTGCTCCTTCGTGATAGAAGAACCTCGGACTGACTACGACGCTCAGTCCGCCGCTCCTTCTCCACACAACCCGAGCAGCACAGTTCCTCAGCAAGCGCAGGCACCACTGTCTCGGACAAGCGCATCGCACAGCGTTCATCCGTCCGTGACGACTGTCCAGCCGCGAGCTCAAGCAGCACTCGGTGCTACATCAGTCCCACAGAACCCTCGGCCTGCGCCAGCTCTTGAGTCGGTTCATTCTCAAGTGCCAGCACCGCAGTCTCGGTTTGTGGCTCCCACTGCTCCGCCCCCCTCCCCCCCTCGTCTTCAGACCCCTACGTGGAGGGGGCGGCCCGAACCTCCTCCTCAGCCCCGTACCCCTGGACGCCCCGACAGCCCCCCTCCCTCATACAGCCAGGTGTTTGGCTACCGGTAAAACCTGCTGTTTTCACATGAGGTTTTGAATTTGTACATCACGTAATTTGATCAAGGATATACTCTCCCCATGACCGATGAACAGTGAGTGACTTTGAGCATAAGCAGTGTTTTGCTGTTCTTTATGTTCATGGTTGTTACGTGTGTCGTAGAGTTTATGACAAAGCTGGTAAATGTCAGCTCCTTCCTTGCTTTACCCTTGAATTGAAGTGCAATGTGTAGTGGAGGCATACCAGGAAAATCGTATTGTTTTGAACCTGTTTTGCAATCTTATTCGTCCATAATTTAATAGATGTATGTGTGCTTGCATGTAAATACGTGTGTGTGTGTGTGTGTGTGTGTGTGTGTGTGTGTGTGCGCGCGCGCGCGTGTGTGTGCATATGTGTGTATGTATACAGTACATAGACATACATATACATTTTACTCGGCCCCCTAAACTGAGCTGGTCTGATACATCCGTCAAATTGAGATATCAAGGGATTTACACCCAAAGAAGTTTCTCATTTTGATTTTCTACTAGATAATGGAAGCTGAACCATCCCTGCATAAATGTAACGAGTTTTAGGTTACAAGACTACCGATAAATGATTGTTTTTGGCATTTGCAGGAAAACCGTGAAAACCTTTCTGCGAAAAACCAACAACTGCATTTGACTGTGTCACATTGCACCACGTCATTATCTTGATTCTGCTTCAAGGCGGTTCTTAACCGCGCGAACGCTCCGCCCATGAGCCAGAAGTGTACGTAGTGTTCCCAGGATAGGGTCTGGAAACATTGCGAACCTTTCCTCTGGCCGGGCGCACAAACCGCGGTTTTTTCCTCGGCTCGCATGCAAAACGTTCATTTTGAGAATTACTTACCCGCATATCTAGAAACCGTAACTAAATAACAGCATTAGTTTATCAAAGCACCGAGAAGAATACATCGAGAGTTCATTGAAATGTCTCTACTACTACAGTACTACTCAAATCGAGAGTTCATTGAAATGTCTCTACTACTACAGTACTACTCAAATCGAGAGTTCATTGAAATGTCTCTACTACTACAGCACTACTCAAATCGAGAGTTCATTGAAATGTCTCTACTACTACAGCACTATTACAGTACTACTACAGTACTACTACAGTACTACTACAGTACTACTACAGTACTACTCAAATCGAGAGTTCATTGAAATGTCTCTACTACTACAGTACTACTCGAATCGAGAGTTCATTGAAATGTCTCTACTACTACAGTACTACTCAAATCGAGAGTTCATTGAAATGTCTCTACTACTACAGTACTACTCGAATCGAGAGTTCATTGAAATGTCTCTACTACTACAGTACTACTCAAATCGAGAGTTCATTGAAATGTCTCTACTACTACAGTACTACTCGAATCGAGAGTTCATTGAAATGTCTCTACTACTACAGTACTACTCAATTCGAGAGTTCATTGAAATGTCTCTACTACTACAGTACTACTCGAATCGAGAGTTCATTGAAATGTCTCTACTACTACAGTACTACTCGAATCAAGATGTGGATCCAAGTCGAATCCAGTAGAAAGTCGGGCCACAGAGTTAAATTATACTAAGTGGCCTCCCATGTAACTGTGTGATTCGGGCAGACACCTCCCGGCAGTGACGTCCGTATGTATCAACAGTCAAAAATTGAATTAATTCGCACGCAATCTTTTCGCACTCATCTGGGCCCGTATCCAGAACGGCGATTTATCTTTTTAACACTCGATATATCCCCTAACCCCGGGTTATCTTGATCGGTTAGATAAGGTACGCTCGTCAGAGGATCCTACGTTGCGCTTTGCTATATATACTGGTTTCCAGCCAAGGGATAGCGGAACAGACAGTTGGAATCGTCTGAGTTGAGAGATAAATCGGGGTTAAAATAACTCGCCGTTCTGGATACGGGCCTTGACAACTTCGTGAGCGAAGTGCTCGCCCGGATAAGAAGCGCATCAAACGAATCCATGTGTTGTGTTGCGTCCCTGCAATCGAGAGACGCTCATTTGCGTGTACGGTGTACTTTCATTGGCCATCGAGGGAATTTTTTAAAGCTAGAAACCATGACCTAAGCCGTTCTCTCTCAACTTTAGTATGCATCGCATTGTATGCACGCTTAAAAACGTTTTCTAAAAACTGACCGTTTTCAGGACAACATAATTGAACAGGCTTAAACCATTAATTACTGCGTATGTCGTTTTAATTTGAGTATTATTTAGAAGTCAATCCATTGCACTAGGTGATGATTCAATAATATGAAAATAACTGAGGCATGGGACTGATGTAGTTTGAGAGGTACACACACGCGCGCGCGCGCGCGCGCGAACACACACACACAACAGCACACCGAGTTAACACAACTGTTTTGCTTGCTCTAAGCCTGAGCGGTTTGTGCTTCAAAATAAACACTCGACACCACAGTGCATCGTGTGAACACCAGGTTTGTCTGGTGAATATGAATCTTATTTTCATTGACAGACAAAGATAGATATTTCATTTTAAAAATAGACAAATTAAAAACAGGTAATATGACAAATAAAGCTAGACATGGTTGAATATTCTGTGTGCCTTTCTTGTATGAGAGCTTGAATACGCTGTGATACATATTGTGTTCCTTATTTGCCATCTGGTTTTGTGCTGCAACATGCACTGGCTTTTTGATGAGTTGTGCACTTGACTTTTTGTATTAAAGTACTGATTGTTTAGAAATGCAGCCCTTTTACAATACATGTAAACGAATATGAGCAAGTGAATCTGTCTCGATCTCACTCTCTCTGTGTCTATCTGTGACTCTGTCTCTGTCTCTCTCTGTCTCTTTGTCTCTGTCTCTCTCTGTCTCTGTCTCTCTCTGTCTCTGTCTCTGTCTCTCTCTGTCTCTCGCTGTCTCTCTCTCTCTCTCTCTCTCTCTCTCTCTCTCTCTCTCTCTCTCTCTCTCTGTCTCTCTCTCTCTCTCTCTCTGTCTCTCTCTCTGTCTCTATCTGTCTCTCTCTCTCTCTCTCTCTCTCTGTATCTCTCTTTCTATATATATGAAAGCTCCTACATTTTAAAAATGGAAATGCGGGTCAATGCACCTTCACGCCGGCATGGCTCCACTGCTTATCGTTGCGTGTGGCTGTCAACCCGATTTTTACACGCACGGTCAGACGGGAGCAAAATCGGCTTGAAAAACGGTACGTGTGTAGGCGCCTTTAAGATTACACCCGAATCACGCGGGCCGTTAAGGTGCATAGAGTACAGTATTGCCGAGCAAGACGTTTGTCACAAAACGCAGATACATTAACGCGGCCGGATCTTAGCATAACTCCCCGGGCGTGCGAGTCACGTGACTGTAAAAGTGTAAGGCCGAGATTTCAAAACTCGGGTACAGTGTCGCCGAATGTGGATGACAACGACTCTTTCAGCTTTAATAGCCTGACCCTGACGCCACGTCACTCCCACAACCTCTTAGTGTCGGTCTCCCTCTGACTCAGCTACTGAGCTGGTCACTATAGCCTAGCAACCGAGGTTTCCAGCTGATGAGGAGGGTGAGGGTGGGTGGGGTGGGTTGGGTATGGAGCGGTTTCGGCCTTATGATATGCGAACCCTTCCTGTGCCTCGAGATTGTACTCTCTGCTTGCTAGTGTTGTGTTCCTGTACTGCCCTTGGCTCCGTCTTTAATTTGCAGACCAGCATCGTTTGGTTTCTCTGGGCTCGGCCGCACAACCCAACAGCGGATGCTGGTTACACGCCATTCCCGCCACTTCTCTCGGCACCCTCCTAGACGACGAGACGCTCAGGATTGCTGTCTCTCGCTGCCTCGGCCAGCAGATGTGCCAGAGCCACCCCTGTCGATGCGGCAAGACGGTCGACACCTACGGCTTGCACCCGCTTTCATGCCGCTACAGTGCCGGGAGATTCCCACGCCACGCCGCTCTCAACGACGTCATCAAACGGTCGCTCGACTCCGCAGGCCTGTATTCCGTTTTGGAACCGGTTGGTCTCGACAGAGGAGATAGGCGACGCCCCGACGGCATGACTGTATTCCCATTCAAGAACGGCAAGTCACTTGTTTGGGACGCCACCTGCTCTGACTCTTTTGCGCCGTCTTCAATGACAGACTCCGCTATCGACCCAGGGCACGCCTGCCGGACCGCCGAAGGTTCGAAAAGGAGGAAGTACGCCTCTATCTCGGAACGGTACCACTTCGTCCCGTTCGCTGTTGAAACGACCGGAGTTGTCGGACCGGCAGCAACGGAACTTATCCGAGAGATCGGCCAGCGGATTGCACTGTCGACAGATGACCCACGCCAGACACAGTTCCTGTTCCAGAGAATCTCGCTGGCAATCGCGAGGGGCAACGCGTTCGCGATCACGTCGTCGGCCAAGCGTGAGGCTTCCCGTGACCCAAAGCCGAGGTGTTTCCCTCGCCCCTGACCCTGGCGGTTGCGTTCGTTCGTTGGCACCAATCTCGATCATGTGGACAGGACGCAAATAGTTTTGTAAAATAGACCATAGTTCAACAGAGTTCACGCGTACAACTGATTTCCTGTGACTGTGGAGCGTAGTCGAGTCTAACGCACCGTGGCTGTATTTCGATGACCTTCTTTTGCTGTGTGTTACATCGAATTGTGCATTGACATTGAAGTATGCATTGTAAATTTGCAGTTTTCTTGAATAAATTGTATTTGCAGCAAATGTCTCAGGGTGGTAAGTTCTGTGGGAAGACAAGTTGAGTAAGGGTTACTATAACCTAACTGCTGTGATAGGTAGGCAGGCTGCAGTCAAATGATGAAACATCAAAAAAAAATAAGGAAGTGGTACATACACAGAGTGGCTTTGATTGCTGGACACGACAGCATGCAAAATTTTCGACCTAGAAATCTTCATGTACATAGTCAAAGCACTAGTCAAAGCATATAGTCAAAGCATAGTCAAAGCACAGAGTTAAAGCACAGAGTTAAAGCACAGTCAAAGCACAAAGTTAGACTACTCAGTAATCTTTAAAACAGGTCCAGACGTACGAGTACATCAGTTTAGTCGTGCTTTCACTCAGTGAGCTACATACAAGTACGAATGTGTGTTGTAGAGATGCAGTTGGAATAGGTTTAGCGAGACAATTTACCCCTCTAACACCCCCCACCCCACCCCCCACCCCCCACCCCACTCCCCGCCTCCATAACGTCCATAGACTCCTGCTGTCCAAGAATTCTGGAGATCATCGTTCTGCCGATCAACTGTGCTAGACACATGAGGAAACCATTTCTCCTCTGAATTCAAATTGAAGGCAGCGGCCTCTCCTCTCATAAACGGACAATGGGACTCTGTAGTAAAGTATCAGGGCTGGCTGCCACAGATAGTACTGAAATTTCAGCATTTCGGATTCGTTTTTTTCATCCTGAAACGATTTTTAAAGATTTTCTCCCCTGACTTTGTTGATGATTTGTGCCGTCTTGCGCGTTTATTTGGAATGACTGGCATTTGAATTTTGCCCTGGAAACAATCAAGCTGGTAGCTCTGTCCCATAACACGTGTTTTTACTCTGAGTCTGAGGAAAACTTTTTATTGCTTTTCTTTATATAATTGCAACCTATTGTGACAGGTGCTCAAAGCGACTTTACTTGCTTTGTTTTGCTGTAACTGTGGCCACGTGGTTTCCAAAGGCACCCACGCTTCAGTGAAGCGGTCGCCACCACAACAACGGAATGTCCAACTCAGTACAAGTTGAGCTACAGGACCCTGCGGATTCCTCTTATGATGGTGGTAAGGTTGGAGTCAAGTAAGACACAGGGGCGAAGTCGAGTTACTTTCCACTCTTTATTGGTCGTTGGTACAAGCTCTATTTAGTAAGTGAACTTCTGGACCCGGGTGGTGAAATGGTCTCTCTCACCCAGATGGAATGGGGTCTGCCTAAGCAAGCACTGCAGTCTCTATTTATGGAGATGGACAAGAGCAGGTGCAAAAGGGAACCGGACCCTCATACAAAGAATGGAAGGCAGGGGTCAGAGAGGCGCGGGTGGGTGCTGACAATCTGGCTGTTCCGCAAACTGAGGGGAGCGGTTCACTAGCCGAGGGTCACACTAAGGTAACGAGTGACTGACAGGGCAGCGACTGACAGGGCAGCTGTGACAACAATCAGACCACAGCTTACACAAAGGATGGGGAAGGGGGGTTGGAGAGAGGTCTGACAGAAGGAGAGATCTGACACACAGGATAGGGGGTTGGGAAGAGACAGC
>JAWQFJ010003096.1:0-35000 GCA_034096865.1 Theodoxus fluviatilis
AGCATCAGTGTCTGTCCCAGCACCAGTGCCTCCCCCAGTCCCAGCACCAGTGCCTCCCCCATTCCCAGCACCAGTGCCTCCCCCAGTCCCAGCACCAGTGCCTCCCCCAGTCCCAGCACCAGTGCCTCCCCCAGTCCCAGCACCAGTGCCTCCCCCAGTCCCAGCACCAGTGCCTCCCCAAAGTCCCAGCACCAGTGCCTCCTCCAGTCCCAGCACCAGTGCCTCCCCCATTCCCAGCACCAGTGCCTCCCCCAGTCCCAGCACCAGTGCCTCCCCCAGTCCCAGCACCAGTGCCCCCCCCCCCCCCCCCAGTCCCAGCACCAGTGCCTCCCCCAGTCCCAGCACCAGTGCCTCCCCCAGTCCCAGCACCAGTGCCTCCCCCAGTCCCAGCACCAGTGCCTCCCCCAGTCCCAGCACCAGTGCCTCCCCCAGTCCCAGCACCAGTGCCTCCCCCAGTCCCAGCACCAGTGCCTCTCCCAGTCCCAGCACCAGTGCCTTCCCCAGTCCCAGCACCAGTGCCTCTCCCAGTCCCAGCACCAGTGCCTCTTCCAGTCCCAGCACCAGTGCCTCTCCCAGTCCCAGCACCAGTGCCTCTCCCAGTCCCAGCACCAGTGCCTCTCCCAGTCCCAGCACCAGTGCCTCTCCCAGTCCCAGCACCAGTGCCTCTCCCAGTCCCAGCACCAGTGCCTCCCCCAGTCCCAGCACCAGTGCCTCCCCCAGTCCCAGCACCAGTGCCTCCCCCAGTCCCAGCACCAGTGCCTCCCCCAGTCCCAGCACCAGTGCCTCCCCCAGTCCCAGCACCAGTGCCTCTCCCAGTCCCAGCACCAGTGCCTTCCCCAGTCCCAGCACCAGTGCCTCTCCCAGTCCCAGCACCAGTGCCTCTCCCAGTCCCAGCACCAGTGCCTCTCCCAGTCCCAGCACCAGTGCCTCTCCCAGTCCCAGCACCAGTGCCTCTTCCAGTCCCAGCACCAGTGCCTCCCCTAGTCCCAGCACCAGTGCCTTCCCCAGTCCCAGCACCAGGGCCTCCCCCAGTCCCAGCACCAGTGCCCCTCCCAGTCCCAGCACCAGTGCCTCCCCCAGTCCCAGCACCAGTGCCTCCCCCAGTCCCAGCACCAGTGCCTCCCCCAGTCCCAGCACCAGTGCCTCTCCCAGTCCCACACCCAGTCCCAGTGCCACTGTGAACAGGCTGGTAGACAGGCACTTCCTTGAGCCCCTCCCCACACCCCCAGGAAAGGACAGGGTGCAGAAAGCATGTATAGTTTGCTATGCAAAACTGGCCAGGAGTGGGGCCAGCAGGCAGGAACAGAAGAACAGGAGGAAGCTGACTCAGCTCCAGTGTGCTGAATGTGGAAAGCCACTCTGTCTCCACCCATGCTTCAAGCAGTACCACACCCAAGAGGACTATGTCAGCTAAGCTTGCTTTCTGTGTATATTTTGATGGAACCTTTTTTGCATGATCATTGATAACTAACTCAGCTCCAGTGTAGTGAGTGTGGAAAGCCACTCTGTCTCCACCCATCCCATGCTTCAAACAGTACCACACCCAAGAGGACTGTGCCAGCTAAGCTTGCTTTCTGTGTATATTTTGATGAATCTTTCAACCTTTTTTGCATGATCATTGATAACTACAATTTTCCGTAATCATTGCATACCTAAAACTTACTGTAGCTCAAGTTCTGTAAATAAAATCCTAACAAAAATTCACCAGTGTGTTCTTGTGTCCTTCCTTGACATTCACTTATTTTTTTTACAGCTTTCATTCAAGATATAAAAAGTGGGCAATCCAAGAAAGAGCTGTGGCTGAAAAACCCGTTTTCTTCCATTATTGTGGTTGCAATTATTACCATACCACATAGAGAGGTTTTTGACTCACATGCGAAGCAAAAGTGAGTCTATGTACTCACCCGTTTCGTCCGTCCGGGCGTCCGAAAACTTTAATGTTGGACTTTTCTCAGAGACTATTAAGTCTATCAATACCAAATGTGGCATGATGGTGTATGATGACAAGGCCTCAAAAAACATACACAGTGACTTGACCTTGCTTCAAGGTCAAGGTCGCAGGGGCCATAAATGTTGTCTAAAAAACAGTCATTTTTTTACATTTTCTCAATTTTCTCTGAAGTATTTGAGATTGGATACCTCACCTATATATGGTATATAGGGCAAAGTAAGCCCTATCTTTTGATACCAGTTTGGTTGACCTTGCTTCAAGGTCAAGGTCACAGGAGCTCTTCAAAGTTGGATTGTATACATATTTTGAAGTGATCTTGACCCTGAACTATGGAAGATAACTGTTTCAAACTTAATAATTATGTGGGGCACATGTTGTACTTTCATCATGAGACACATTTGGTCACATATCATCAAGGTCAAGGTCACTTTGACCCTTATGAAATGTAACCAAAATGGGGTAGTGAACCACTAAAAGTGACCATATCTCATGGTAGAAAGTGTCATTGTGCTTCCTATGTCTTGAATTAACAGCTTTGTGTTGCATGACCTTGGATGACCTTGACCTTGGGTCAAGGTCACATGTATTTTGGTAGGAAAAAAGTGTAAAGCATTTCTTAGTGTATGATGTCATTGCTAGGTTTAGTTGTTTGACCTTGACCTTGAAGGTCACCTGAAGGTCAAGGTCATGTAAATGTCAAGATCATGTAAAGGTCAAGGTCAAGCATGTGAGTCGTATGGGCTTTGCCCTTCTTGTTTTGCTTTACATAGTGCAGTATAAGACTATATTGGCAAGAAAAAAATTGTTACAGCAGTACCAAAAATATATTTGTAGCTGTATTACTTATTTTACTACAATTTTTCAAATTGTACCCAAATTTGCTGCATTTTCAGGGGTCAGATGCACTAGAAATGCTGCGTCTTGAATGAGTTAACTAGCCCTTATCATCTCTTTGTTTTTAGGGAGTTGGGATTAAGACTCGTGTTTCACAATACCATGTGTTGATTTGCACAGCGTATCAGCAACATATCAGTTCTAAAGGGGTCACAGCAACAGAAAATACCCAAAACAGAATGCACTTGGTTGACCCCAACTGCAGTTGCAGGGCTGTGTGTCTGTAATGATCAGTGCTGCCTATGACCCATTTCTCGGTGCTCACTCATACAAGGGTGACGATCCTTCTTGTGACTTTATTTTTTTTTTCTTCCCAATCTGAAGAATTTCCACCATGCTCTTGAAAATACTGCAACAAGCTATCAGAACTCTCACAGAACTTCTTGTATCTTGTATAACAGGAGTTATACAAGGATACAGGATATGTATATCCATTCTCTCTGTATTCCCTTGTCCCATGTGTTTCACTTTCCATTGTCTTGATTTCCCGGTAGCTGAACCATCTGACCGTGATGGAGATAAACTGCGTGCGTCCCTTCCTGACCGGGGCCCTGGATGTCATGCATGAACTGCGCACCAACCTGACCCTCGCTCCCCCCGCCACGCAGGACTAGGACTCAGGTTGGGCTTCTGGGATTACTGGAACAACTGAAGATATCATGCACCAACCCTGTGATAGCTTTGTGGTGGTGTTGGAGCTGTGCCCGATAGCTCTCTGCCATTCCTTTCCAGTGCAACCTGGAACTCAAAAATGCCGTGAGTCTGTCTGAAAATGCAACTGTGCAGTGGATCTGTAGTGTGTGATCATGTTGCAGGAAAATCATCTCTATCGTGTTTGAGGAGTTACTCAGTTTTTGAGTGATCAAGAAGCAGTCTATGTCTTAGATGGTTGATGATAATGGTGGTGGTGGTGGTGGTGGCATCATCATCATCATCATCATCATCATCATCATCATGGGAATGACAGTGTTCATAGACATGACAGTGTTTTGTGTGTGGACATCATCATGGGTTAATCTTGTATCCTCTCTTCAAAAGACTTCTTTGGGAAAACAGTGTCATCCCTGTTACTGGAATGCATCAACGCACTCCATCTACTCAACCTTGACTGAGGATGACTTCCAGGGACTGGGAGGCAGAGGAAGTGATCACTGCACACCTGACAGCCAGTTCATCACATTGTCTTCAAGGACTGTCCGACATCAATGACTTTTGTGAGTTGACAGCACAGCTTATCAAACCTCAAAAGCCCAGCAGCCAGGGGTTCAGTTTATGAAGGGGACGCTGTGTAGCTCGGTTGTACTCCCTACCACCGTACAGGGCTCATTCATAGCAGACATGAGAACATCTTCACTTATCCATTAGTCTCTCATGGGATGTAGATCGTGTTTCAGTGAGAGACAAAGTAGCCACAGCTTTGTGAGAAATTTTGTGTATGGAACTATAAGTATGTCCATTTATTTAGTGCTGGACTGCACCCCGTATGCGGTGCTCAAAGCGGGTCACACTGGGATCAAAGGGAATGTGGTCAGTTTCTATTTGAAGACTGTCAGGGAAGTGGATATCATGAGTGTGTCAGGAGATTTGTTCCAGTAAGCTGCTCCATAGGAAAATGATCTCTGGCCAAAATTCTTCCCATGCGTGTGTGGATTATGACTTGTACATCATGAAAAATGAGAGATGGATGGACGGTCAAATAAGGAGTGCAAAGCTGGGAAAGAAAAATGTCGCACTTGAAAAGTGACTGCATTTCATGACTCTCTATCCTTTTACATTGCTTAGTTGGGGTCTGCAGTCCACTCCAGTGAGCTGGAAATAACTGTCAATGTTCAAGCAAAGTTGAGTGTTGAGTTATCCAGAGGTCAAGGGAAGCAATCATCCTTCAATGTCTTCAAAGTTTTGGTTTACCTCCCTTGCTAGCATAACCACTGTGCGTGGTCAATGCGTTGGCATCCGTCAGTCTCGTGAGACCATGGAGTATGCGCCAGGTTTGGTCAGTCTGGGGTTGAGCGGCAGCACACTCTGTGGCTGTAGAGCCCGATCCTTGAGCGGCATGCTCTGTTGCAATTGTCACAAGTGAAGCCCTGGCGTGGCTCTGTAGATGCCGACGCTATCCTCTGTCGTCTGCGTTCTCTCTTCTCCTCCCACTGCTCCTGTCTCCTCTTCTCGCTGGCCTGGATGCCAGTCTTGACGGTCAATGTGCAACTTGTATAATGCATGTGTCCAATTGCATATATTTTTTGTTTCTTTTTTTATTTGCATCAAATGCACAATGCGCAAGAAATCAAATGAAGCAACTAGATTCGAGAAAAATTATCGATGGCCTGAAATGATGTGAATCAAACACTACAGTGAAATGTCAACAGACCAGTCTCATTAGTGTTGTAGACTTCCTGAGGTGGGTAGTGCACCAGGGCCGCAGTGAGGACATTCTCTCGCCAGTCTTCTTCTGTGGTGTCAGACACTGTGCTGCTCTCACCATTGACGCTCTTGCAGATGACATTATGGGGCGTTTTGAAGCAACTCGGCCATCTCTCACTGCACTTCCAGCCATTACTCAGGTTTTCAGGGATTTTGTTGGCTTCGATTGCTAAAACTGGTCTAGTCAGGGGCACGTTGGTAGATCTAGCTGAGGTAAAACCCCATCAGTAAATGCACATCAATGTCATCATGGCTTGCTGTATTCACTTGTTTTTGGTACACGTCCACTTGGCCACAGTTAGACTGACCTTTGTACCCTTCCTTCTTGATAATCTTGGAAGCTGAGCTCCTTCGAATGCCGTGTTCTTCTGCAAGGGCAGTATGCTACTTGTCCATTCTCCCAGAATCTTGTATGAGATGGAGTTTTTCTTCCAGGAGAGGACCTGAAGCCTCCTTTCAGATGCAGCCACAATGCTGACCGACAGGAAAACTGTCCACTCGGTGCTCAAAAACACAAATGGCTGAAAGTGAGAATCAAGAAAGAAATGTGATGACGTGATTTGGATGGTGTGGTATTTCTAGTAAAATTGCATTTAAAGAGCCTCCGTACCTTTTGATCTTACCCTGCACAGCACTGTTAGGGTCAAGGAGTTCCCTCCTTGCCCATCTTCATCACACACACACACCACCTCACCTCCACCCTCTGTCCTTCTCACTTTGCCCAAAGGGAAAGCTTTGCTAATCAGCAAGGTCTTCAGTATTGTGCACAGCCGAGCAGTCAGTAAGATTTTGTTTGTGCTGTCAGTGTTATTTAAAAGTAACAGGAGTTGGTATGTCAAGTATTATGGTCAAAGTAACAGGGTTTTGTTTACAAAGAAAAAGAACAGTTGACCGGAACCAAACAAAATGGTCAAGGTAACCAGAGTGTCAAGCTATCTGATGCGGAGCTAAGCAGATGGGACTGAAGTATGCATTTTGTCAGTTTTTAAATTGTTATTCCATTCACTCTCCACAGAATTAAAAATCAGATTTAGAGGAAAAACAAAAAGAGCAATTTTGACAGCTTTGATTTGACTTTCTTGATTTCCAGTATATATCTTTCTGGCCTTGTTTCATCCAGTGCACTAATGTAAGTTGTCAGATGCAGTGAATAAATGCCTTTTTATTTATGTCACCTACTTGAATTTCCATTGTTAGCCATGATCAAAGCAAGTGAGCATTGTGCATGCAACTGCGTACAGACTGTACACCTCTACCTGTATGGCAAGGGACACACTTCTCCAAGGCTGGGCAAGGTTTGTCCCCCTTGCAAAAGTAGCCAGCAATTCTTGGGCTTGTTGCTTAGTCTACCTAGTTGGCAAATATGTTGGCGTCAACATGTCTCTCATTTGACTGCCTTTACATCTGCTTTTATCATCTTAATACCAGCCTAATACTCGCAAGTCTTACTAGGTTCCTTGCATAAGCAAAATCCCCCAACTTCTAGGCTGGGCAAGATCTGTCACCCTTGCACTAGTTGCAAACAGCTGCCTTTCTCTCTTCCACAGAAATTCTCACATGGCCTCATAAGTCCCTTCACGCATTGCTAGGAACCAGAAGGTTCTTGGGAAAAGTGCAATATCTTATCTTACTGTAGCCAAAGATAGCTTTGTCACCACAGCTCCCTCCCTACCCTTCATTATAATAGTTGGCTATGCCGAGTGCTTTTCATGCTTCCTACCTGGAGGAAGCTAGTCCAGGAAGAGGTCATTAGTAGTTTGTCAAGTCTGCAAAATATACGTCTGTGTAGATGTCTGATGCATATCCTTGATTATTGTGGGTGTTTTGGTGCATCAAAAGAAATAATCAGAACAAAAATGAAAGACAGAACTCCTTCATAACAAGCATCTTGAGATCTTGTTTAATAATGTATAGGAAAGGTAACATAACAAACTGATACATATTTCTTGGGATGAAAATGATGGTGGGAGAGGGGGAGGGGGGGAGATGTTATTTGTATCTGGCTGCCTTGATGATGAGTTTCGTATAACATCGAGACAAGACAGAGAGAGCAAAGAAATGAAGCAAGCAAGTATTTGCTGAGACAATATGGCAGTATTTTTTGCCAGTGACAACCGAAATATGAAACAAAATGGATACCTCAACTGAAATCACCACAGAAGATATCAGATCCCTTTCTTCAAAAAATGCATCAGAATGAGTGGACATCGAAAAGACAAAAAAGCACAGTCCAAATAAATATGAATAATTTAAATGACATGTACAGGGTTAATCATTGCCCAATGAATATTGAGAGTCAACCCATTACTTTGATAATTTTTGTTTTTATATATAAGTATGTATATATTTATAGATGTACAATTGAAAAAAGTTGCAACAACTACAGATGATGAGACACTATGCATACGCTTTCCACAACATGGTGCACAAGTGGTGTGTGTATGTACACATTCTTGCAACATTTAGAAATAGACTTAAGTGATCTGAAAGAGTCACTCAGCTTACACCCCATCCACCTCGTCTTGCAATCCTATCTATGCTCAGGGGAAGCAGAACAAACATAAGGCCGTTTTGCTCCCTTCTGTTTTCTCGTATGAAGAATGGACACACCGAGCTCTCGGGAGCTACCAGTGGGTAACAGCGACAGCCCCGTGTCCGTTTCAGGTGCAGAGTGAGGAGTTCCTACACCCCCACTTCATCCTTACTTCACATTTGTAGCATCAAAAGCATTCACAAAAGATCACCCCCCTGTACAACACTAAGAAATGTCAAGCAGTTCACTCACTTGCAACAATACTTGGACAAAGCAACAGTGATTTAAATATATGAAAAGCAAGTTTACAGAAAGCCTCGTGCACATAAAAAAATTGAAATGGCATCATTAACCATCTTCTCTACAATAATATGTTTAAGGCTGGTGCTGGTACTAACAACTCAATAGTTTACTTTTATTTTATCAATCTTAATTTACAGCTTTAAAACAACTTTTTTCTTCTAAAAATGTATTTCCTTTATCACCAGACCCATATTTCAAAAGGGACTCGAAACACAATGACAATGGCATTCTGTGGTTTGAAAGAATGTAAAAACACTAAGAAAATTCTTACAGCACAGTCAAAAACCAATTCTTTCAGGCTTTGAAAAAGAGAACAATGCAGGGTTAAAATTCATCAACACATGTAAGCACAAATGTAATAAAAATGGCCCAGGCTGGCTGAATATTTCTTCCAGACAAAACCATCAGCTGGTGACAGAGAGATGACCAACACTTCATCCGAAACTCACACTAGCATCGCTTTCCACATTTTCAAAACATCATGTAAGTTTGTTGGGAAAGCATTACTCAAAGAAACCACCTCAATTATATACAAAATAAAATACTTGGGGGAAAAGTCTTGCCAGAGGATTTGAGAGCCAAACCCACTACCATATAAAAATAAAAACAAAACTAGCATAATTCTAAAAAATTCATTTTAATCACCCCTTCCTTGCCAGAGATTTTCAAATGGCGGTATTGTACATTGACAACTTTGGAGATTTCCACGCATTACATTACACTTTGCTATTCCCAGGGGAATTCTTTAAATCTTGAAGGTCTTGCAGTGGCACTTAGAATAAGTAAGTTCAAATCAAATCAAAGTTTGACATCCATGTTTTGCACCAGCTGCCCACACCCAAGATGAACCATCTCATATAAAGCTTCCTTTATTCAGCAGAATCTTGGACAAAAAGAAAATTGAAAGTAGATGTCCAAAACATCCCCATGATTTAAAATAAAGCAACTTTGTACAAGGAAACAAAGCTGGACCAGTGGAACCCACCCTACTGTAGTCCAGTGGTTTACAACCACCACCCCAAGACAGCTGTGAGGAATAATTTCTGTCATTGTAACAAATACCAGTACTAGGTATATCATACCTAAGTACCAAAATACAATCATTTACAAACAAGTGCTGAGCATAGATTTGTGAATACTTTCCTGGTGGCTCAATAATACAAATATGGCCCCTTTAGATCATTTGTGCCAAGTTATAAAAGAGAATACTCCATACAAAATTTGACGAGTCAAAAAGATAAATCTTCCAAATTATTTTGTTAAAACCATCACATGGCAGCGTGTAAATATTCACGATGCCAGAAAAAAATTCATTGGGATCTAGATTTGAACACAAAATGCAATTGCTTCTATGCACACATGAAAAAAATCAACCATGCGTTAGGGAATCCTTCACTATACACTTAGAAATGAGCACGATGAGACAAGATGGTTGGAAAGCCAAAACGGTTTCTGTGGCACGAAGAGAAAATGACCCGACAGTTATGGCAGCACAGGAAATGACTGCGTGTTTTGGTACAATCAGTGATCCACCAGCGCTTGGGCCAGTTTCTTATATCAGCAGCCTGCCACCCAGAGCATACCTCCCATTTCAGGCATGCAGTCAGAGGCATTGGCACTGACAAGTAAGCCAAGACCCAACACTGGCTTGCAGGGGTGGCTGTTCAGCTTTGCATTTTCAGCACTGAGAATAGCCACAGGCTTGGTTCAGTCTAGGTGTGCCGTCTGTCAACAGACCTGATGAAGTTTGGTGCAAGGTTCTGCAAAATCTGTGGAATCCACCACTCCAACCAAGGCCACAGGGAGATTACAGAGAAGGAAAGATAAAATAGCAGGCACACGCAATTTCAAAGTCTTCATGTTGTAGGGATGCTCAACAAGCTATTCATAAAACAGCCAGGTCATCTGAACAACAAATGTACTGCCTTGGCGTGGTTTCACGACACAAACTGTCTTTTGCAAAGTGCTACACATCAGTTTGTAAAATTCAGACCTTGCTTTGAGAATGATTTTCTTCTTCACACAAGAGAACAATAATTCTGCATAACCTATTTATCTGCCAATTCAACTTTCTCACCTTCTGTTAGCCAGATCATCATGCCTTGTATTATGCATGGCATTGCGCAGAATAACTCATTCCAAATCCCCAAGGTGAAGAGATATTCAATCCTTTGAGAGGTAAAAAAAATAACTGAGGAGTAACAGCCAACTTTTACTCTCTTAATCTTATTTTCCCCTGCATTTTTCACAACTGTCTTCTCGTCTAGTAAATGAGAGAAAATGGCAAGAGCTAATTATGGTGGCAGCAGAACCTTCTGCATCAATTCCATCCAGAACCAGAGAAATCTTGCCAACTGTAGTTTGAAGATGGTAGCTGCAGTTATGAAAGGCTGTCTGTCACTCATTGTCATTCTCTCACATCTACCACCGATTCACTGTTTGTACAAGCAGGTAATATGCAGTTTTTATCCCATCTGAGATTTTCCTGCCATCTCTTCCCTCAATCTTTTGCAAACTTCATCAAACTTCTAACAATGAATCATATTTCATCACAACACCCATGAGGTCTCAAATTTTTCCAGCTTTCTTCCACTTGCAAATTACCTGTGCAAACACTTTGAATCCTTCCTCAGTCCACTTTGTATTCATGTTACTCTGTCTTCTTTAAGCTGTCTTTCTACCAACATATCCTCTTCATGCATCCACACTGCCAACAAACTTGAGCCTTTTAGGAGACAGGAAGGCCTTGGTCTCAGTCAGGCAACAGCCCATGCAAACGCACACTGCAGAGCTGCTGCTGCATGTGAATGAGAGAGAGAAGAAAGGATGACACTGTCTACAGGAGTTTGGGATTGAGCAAAAGCAGCCTCTCTGCCAGGCACCATGTTGAGGAGTCCCAGGGATCCATTCATGAGGTCCACATTGCCACAGCGCCCCGAAGCAGGCAGGCTGACATCTCTGCAGCACCCTCAGGCACGTCATCAGCCAGCGTCCCCGCCACTGCTGAGAATGGAAGTGGTGGCCAACCACCCCTACCCCTTGAAGCACACAGTCAACACCACTCCAGCAGTGTGTAGCAGTGGTAGTCAGCAGTGCTGTAGTATCTTCAGTATCACCACAGTAGCTTGAGGCATACAGTCAACATCACTGTGGTGGTGTGGCCGCGGTCACAGATGGTAAGCATCACCACAGTAGCTTGAGGCATACAGTCAACATCACTGTGGTGGTGTGTGGCTGGGGTCACAGATGGTAAGCATCACCGCAGTAGCTTGAGGCATACAGTCAACATCACTGTGGTGGTGTGTGGCCGCGGTCACAGATGGTAAGCATCACCGCAGTAGCTTGAGGCATACAGTCAACATCACTGTGGTGGTGTGGCCGCGGTCACAGATGGTAAGCATCACCGCAGTAGCTTGAGGCATACAGTCAACATCACTGTGGTGGTGTGTGGCCCCGGTCACAGATGGTAAGCATCACCGCAGTAGCTTGAGGCATACAGTCAACATCACTGTGGTGGTGTGTGGCCGCGGTCATAGATGGTAAGCATCACCGCAGCGTCTTGAAGCAGGATGTCAGTTTTTCCAGGGCAGCCTGGCTCTGGCTTCGCTCCATCTCCATCGTCTTCTTGACACCCAGCAGGCTCTGAAGCACAGGCAAGCAAGAGGGCGTTCAATCCAGATGTGTGGTCAGTCGAGGTGTGTGGTCAGTCGGGGGGTGTGGTCAGACCAGGTGTGTAGTCAGTCGAGGTATGTGGTCAGGCCAGATGTGTGGTCAGTCCAGGTGTGGTCAGTCCAAATTTGTGATCAGTCACCACAAGTGGTCAGTCCAGATGTGTGGTCAGTCCACATGTGTGGTCAGTCCAGGTGTGTGGTCAGTCCAGGTGTGTAGTCAGTCCAGGTGTGTGGTCAGTCCAGGTGTGTAGTCAGTCCAGGTGTGTAGTCAGTCCAGGTGTGTAGTCAGTCCAGGTTTGTGGTCAGTCCAGGTGTGTAGTCAGTCCAGGTGTGTAGTCAGTCCAGGTGTGTGGTCAGTCCAGGTGTGTAGTCAGTCCAGGTGTGTGGTCAGTCCAGGTATGTAGTCAGTCCAGGTGTGTGGTCAGTCCAGGTTTGTGGTCAGTCCACATGTGTTTAGTCCAGGTGTGTAGTCAGTCCAGGTGTAGTCAGTCCAGGTGTGTAGTCAGTCCAGGTGTGTGGTCAGTCCAGGTTTGTGGTCAGTCCAGGTGTGTGGTCAGTCCAGGTTTGTGGTCAGTCCAGGTGTGTAGTCAGTCCAGGTGTGTAGTCAGTCCAGGTTTGTGGTCAGTCCAGGTTTGTGGTCAGTCCAGGTGTGTAGTCAGTCCAGGTTTGTGGTCAGTCCAGGTATGTAGTCAGTCCAGGTGTGTAGTCAGTCCAGGTTTGTGGTCAGTCCAGGTGTGTAGTCAGTCCAGGTGTGTGGTCAGTCCAGGTGTGTGGTCAGTCCAGGGGTGTAGTCAGTCCAGGTGTGTGGTCAGTCCAGGTGTGTAGTCAGTCCAGGTGTGTGGTCAGTCCAGGTGTGTGGTCAGTCCAGGTTTGTGGTCAGTCCAGGTGTGTAGTCAGTCCAGGTGTGTAGTCAGTCCAGGTGTGTGGTCAGTCCAGGTGTGTAGTCAGTCCAGGTGTGTAGTCAGTCCAGGTTTGTGGTCAGTCCAGGTGTGTAGTCAGTCCAGGTGTGTAGTCAGTCCAGGTGTGTGGTCAGTCCAGGTTTGTGGTCAGTCCAGGTTTGTGGTCAGTCCACATGTGTTCAGTCCAGGTGTTTAGTCAGTCCAGGTGTGTAGTCAGTCCAGGTGTGTAGTCAGTCCAGGTGTGTAGTCAGTCCAGGTGTGTAGTCAGTCCAGGTGTGTAGTCAGTCCAGGTGTGTAGTCAGTCCAGGTGTGTGGTCAGTCCAGGTGTGTAGTCAGTCCAGGTGTGTAGTCAGTCCAGGTGTGGTCAGTCCAGGTGTGTGGTCAGTCACCACATGTGGCCGGTAAGAAATTGTGTACATGGTCAGTCAGGGAGTGCATTGTCAGGGATATTGGTGAGGAAAATATGAGGACTGGCTAAGAACAATCATGTAAATGTGTATGGCACAGGCATTCTTCCCCTGTGCCCTTCTTCAATTCAATACTTGCCTGCTCAGTGTTCCACTACATTAATTATCAGGGAGAAAATAGTATCAAACATCCTTGATATTTTAAGCATATGACATGCACCATCTCTTGTGTTGTGGAGGAATTGGAGAAAAAGAAAAATGACTGGATGGGAAGCCAAAAGAGACACAAATTTACCTCCATTTTCCTGCTGAGACCTTCAGCTGTGCGCTTGAACTCGATGCTGTCTGCCTGTAGGCGTCGACACCTGTCCAGCAGTATGTGCCTCTCAAAGCGTTGCTCTGCAAACACAGACACAGAACTTGTTCACATCATGCCCGCTGCTGTGCATCAGTGAGTTAAGCATCCAGGACATGCAAACATAGAACTGAAATACAAAATTCAAGCGGAGTGCTTCTGTGTGAGGCAAAAACAGAGAAGGAGAAAAAAATATTTTAGAGCTACCAGCCCCATGAATTTAACCAAGAGACTAATTCATTCATTTACACACTAAACTATCCCCCAATTCAAGGAAGAGCATTGCTATAAAAAAATAAACCCTACAAAGGATGCAAAAATACATTATGGCACATGTGGACATCTTACAGAAAGAGCTCAGACTACTGACATCAAATTTGAAGTTGACTGAGGACAAACCAGTTTCTGGTCAAGGAAGAACAAGAAGGAGGGAGGAGGGGGGGGTGGGGGTGGGGGGGGTGGGGGTGGAAAGGTGACAAGTGCAAGAAAAAAAAAGAGCTGCATCAGCAACAGTGGCACAGAGTGCTCTCACTGACCTTCCTGGTAGCGCTGGTATGCCTCCAGTACACCGTCAATGCCGGGCCACCTCCAGGCAGCCTGTCTGCCTGTGTCCCAGCTCCGACTTGGCTCCGCAGTGCTCGGTCTTGGTACTTCTCGGCTTGTCTCTCCCCCTCCTCTCTCCTCTGCAGAACGATTAGATCAGGAGATAAGTCACACCCATGGGGATCAACACTATCATGCCACACCATTTTCATGAAAATACATAGTTTATTGGGAAAACTATCGTGCTACACCATTTTCAGGAAAATACATAGTTTATTGGGAAATCTATCATGCTACACCATTTTCAGGAAAATAAATAACAGATCAGGCCATTGCAGTCTTGTATTCATCTGTTTGTGTCAGGCCATCTGCCATGATGGCTAGTATATATTTCACTTGTCCAGTCCTAAACAACTCAATGCACAATAAGTTAAATTAGTGGTGTGAAACATTTGCATGGTAGGCATTGCATTAGGTGGCTAGGATCCTCTTCACCAGCCAATCTGTGACTCCTAACTAACAAACTTGCATACTAAATTCTAACTTGTGCTTTACAGATTGCTTGATCAGTATATTCATGCAAACAGCACTAACAGTAAAGCTATCAAATAACAATACACATACAATAACACATTAGAGAACTGATACATCTCGAAGTCTCCCCTAGTCAAATGAAAACAAGTTAATTTGTATTCTCAAAACTGCCATTCATATTGCACACAAATACAGACAAAAAACCAACACACACACACATCTTATGACAGAGAAAAGAGGTGAAATGCCAGGGTCAGGCTCAAATGAACCTAAAAAGAATAAAAGGGTTGCCAAGCCGAGAGAAAGAAATTGCACAGACAGAACCCCACTGCCACCCGACAGGAGACAGACCCTAGGAGGACAAGACTCAACTTGCCTCTTGGGAACAAAAGCATCCCTTCTCAGAGCCACTTTTCTTTCTCAAGAAAGAATAAAATGTTTGTCAGACCTGGTGTCACCCTTTATTTCTTTCTATGACTGAGAAACAAAGAGACAGATGTATCCAACCATTGACTTCCCAAGAGCCGCCGACTTCCCAAGAGCCACCGACTTGCCAAGAGCCACCGAATTCCCAAGAGCCACCAAATTCCCAAGAGCAACTGACTTCCCAGAAGAGCCACCAACTTCCCAAGCCGTCTTCCCAAGAGCCACCGACTTCCCAAGCTGACTTCCCAAGAGCCGCCAACTTCCCAATAGCCACCGACTTCCCAAGCCGCTTTCCCAAGAGTCGCCAACTTCCCAAGAGCCACTGACTTCCCAAGCCGCTTTCCCAAGATCCGCCAACTTCCCAAGAGCCACTGACTTCCCAAGCCGTCTTCCCAAGCCGTCTTCCCAAGCCGTCTTCCCAAGCCGACTTCCCAAGAGCCCCCAACTTCCCAAGAGCCACCGACTTCCCAAGCCGCTTTCCCAAGAGCCGCCAACTTCCCAAGAGCCACTGACTTCCCAAGCCGACTTCCCAAGAGCCACTGACTTCCCAAGCCGACTTCCCAAGCCGACTTCTCAAGAGCCACCACACACAGCACCTACCCAGCTTGGAGGCCAGCTCTTGCTGCCTGGTGGTCTGCAGCACCGACTCGTGGAACTGCTCTGCAAACTCTCGACTCAGCTGGCGCTCTCGGTCCCGGGTCTCAGGGAAGATGACAGCATGGCGATAGTCTGAGCCCTGATGTGAGCGCGACTGCACCAACATCTGGCTGCTGGTGCTAGACCCCACTCCTGACCTCCTCGCCTCCAGGCGTTGCTGCAGCTGACCCAAAGTGATGCGGATTGGTTCTGACCTTGACCCGTCCATCTCCATCTCATCGTATTTCCGCTTCACTCCACCCATCTCTGACTCTGAAAGAGGCATTGAGACTGAGTGTACTTGGCAAAAACGCAGTGATGATATAGACTGTGTAAAGTCCTAAAACCTAACTACTTGGGAAAAAATGTATGTAGAGAAGAGCATAACATTCAATCTGTCGCAGTTGCTGGACCGTTGTCGCTCATCAGAAAATTCAAATGGCCTTAAAGATCTCTGCATGATACAGATTCAATACTATGCAAGTGGCAAATGCCATGTCAAAAGACGGCAACTTTCAACATAAAGGTGGAATTTGCAAACCTTGGAAGAGAGTTACCATTACCAAGGGAGACAACTCCATCCAGCACTTGTTGGAACAGCAGAAGGGCACATTCATTGTGATTGAAGGCAGTGGTTCATCTTGGGTACTGAAACTGTTGGCCTTAGTGGTAACTGTTAATGCTTCACTCAAATGAATTTGAAGCCATAGTGAGCCAAACTTACCCCTGTCTTCTCCATCCTCGGAGCCGCTGTGCGATTTCCTCTTGTTCAAGTATCTGCTCTGGCACCTCTCCCTGTCCCTCTGTATCTCAATGCGTATCAACTCCAGCTCTGCAACACCAGCAACAGACACTCAGTCAAGTTTGCACTTTCCCTAGAAGTCCTGCAATGTCTAGGATGACCCCACAATGTGTCATGAAAGTGATGGTCTACCTGATTTGTCAATGAACATAGCTCTTGTCCAAGAAAATGAAAAATACCAGTCAAATCAAGTGATACGACATATTTGTGACAAAAACAGTGTCAATGCTTTGTTCAGTCTGCGGTCCAATTTAGCACCAGAAAGAAAACAGAGGCAGGGCAACACATCATCTCTCTTTAAACCTTACTGACACGTCCACTCCTTGACAACATAGATTTATAAAGGCAAGATTCCATGAAATAAAAAGTGTTGAATGGAGCAACATCACAATGCAAGGCACTGCAAACCACCCAAAATGAATAAGCTTAACCACATTCCAAAGCTTTGCATTTCATTCCTAAAGCCTCAGTGATTATCAAAACCTTGCAGGAGATAAATGCTAAAGGTCCCAAAACTGTAGGCAAGGATCAAAACCACGACTCCCCATTCACATCCAAGTATTCTACCTGAACACTGAAGTACAGTGTGAATTCATTCCCATGTGTTGCACAACTGTCATCTGATCCCAGCATCCCAGCATGCATCACAGCGACAACAATGCACTGCCAGTCATTCTCCTACCTCGGCGTTGCTGGGGGTTGAGCCCGGCCAGTCCCAGGCTGGCCAGGAAGTGGCACTTGTGCGGGAAGTTGGACTCCCGGCAAAGCAGGTCCGGGTCCTGCAGGGGCAGGGAGGACAGGGGAGGCGACTGTTGCTCCTCCACCTCCTCTGCTGGAGACAGACTCCGCTCCCGCAGCTGCCTTCTCCTCCGCCTCTCCTTCTCAAACAGCAGGTCTGGGGATGGAAGGTAGATGTCGGTTTTAGCCTTGGTGGCACATGTTTGACATGGAGAGAGAGAGAGAGAGAGAGAGAGAGAGAGAGAGAGAGAGAGAGAGAGAGAGAGAGAGACAGAGAGACACAGAGAGAGACACAGACAGACAGACAGACAGACAGACAGACAGACAGACAGACAGACAGATACAGACAGACAGACACGTACACACAGACAAATTGACAGACAGACGAAAGGACGGCTGGACGGACAGACGGACGGACGGATCGACAGACAGACAGAGAAATTGATTATATCCAGAGTGAAACATCTACCTAATCACACAATTCTATAAAGAAATCATCTTCAAAAACCTCAGAAATAATTTGCTGACTGTCAATGCTCAACAAATAAACAAACCAATTTACCCTAAAGAAGCATGAACATTTAATGATTTATACACATGTAAACAAACATCAACATCCATAACCTTTCTATTCACTGCAACTTTTACATATAACATTAAATCTTTAACAACAGTCACTCCTGAAATATTTCACCCATCACCACAGGCCAAAGAATCAATAACACTGGTAAAACATCTTCACTCACCTCGTCTCCTGCGCTGGGTAGTCAGCCCTACTGCCTTCATCAGCTTTATCTTGGGAGGTGAGGCTTCCAGAGGCATCGTGGGACACTCCCCGATGAACATGAGCTTCTCTCTCTTCCGTTCCTCCTCTTCCTCCATTGCCCCCATCCCCTCGTCCTCACTGTCACTGCGGTACGCTCCGTTCAGTCTGGCTTCGCGCAGTTTCTGCTCCTCAATGTCCAGCTTGCTGAGGGGGAGGTCTGGGGAGCTGCACAGGTCCACAAAGCCCAGGCTATCCGGGGGTTGGGGGACGATGAGAGTGGTAGGGGATGGGGGGCTGTCCACAGCTCCATGGGATGTCAGCACCTTGTTTGCCCTTGCGTCAAAGTCCGCCGCCAAGCTCTTGAAGTCAAACCGCTCAGGATGATGGTTCAGTGCAGATCCCGACACTATGCTGCCAGAACTCAACCCCGACAACACAAGCCCAGAGGATTTGGAGGAATCCTTCTGGTGAGTCCGTGACTGCTGAGGCACAAGGGGGATTCCGCTGCTTGGGTAGAGCGAAGGAGGACCTCCGTCCGCCCTGCCCTCCCTTGAGTCCCTCTCCAACTCTCTGTCCCTGTGTACCAGCTGCATGGGCAGGACAGTGGAGACTTCAGCAGAAGATTTGCTCCCAGCCAGAGCCAAACCTTCTGGAAAGTGCCGGGAGTAGTTTGCTGGGGCCTGATTGCCGGATTTTTCAAAGGGGCGGAACAGTGACGTTTCCGAGGACTTGGAGCGGTTGCTGTCTGCCTGACCTGTGCTGGCTGCAGATCTTGGAGAGAGAAGAGGAGGTGGACCTCCCCTAGACTGCTCTGCATCCATCCGATGCTGGTCACCACGGTAACGCTGGTTGGAGTCTGCTCCTGAAGATCCACTATGCCGCACAGACTCCATGACCTGTTGAGACAGCGAGTTCCGCTGAAGAGATAGGGAGGGAATGAGAAGTGATGACGTTGATAACATGCATAAGGTGGACACAGTGTACATGAACTTTCATTAGTTTGGGTTTGAAAAGTTTGGCATGATATATATTGTGTTAACTTGTTAAATTTGAAATTTCCATGAATTAAGATTAGTTTCCATTCCAGTACCTACTATTCTGACAGGAGTAATAAAAGTAATTCTTTTCCATCAGTAGAGATAGCAAATGAGTGAAACAAGGGTTAAAAAGGTTTATCCATTCCCACTCACCCACCCATCCCCTCTCTCTCTACTTCTTTGCATCATCATCATCATCATCATCATCATCATCATCATCATCATCATCATCATCATCATCATCACCACCATCATCATCATCATCATCATCATCATCATCATCATCATCATCATCATCATCATCATCACCATCATCATCATCATCATCATCATCCTTTCTAGCATGTCTCCAAACACAAGCTACAAAAAAGCCAACTCGTAGCTTTGGCTCACCTTGTGGAAGTGGTTGTTCTGATCCGGGTCAGGGGCACGGGCTGGAGACCGACTGTTCTCAGGCCACCGGGCGTCATCATGGCGCTTGAAGCTGAGGTCTGTGGCACTGTAGGCGCTGCGGGCCTTGTCTCCGTACACAGCCTCCCTGTCCCTTGCTGTGCCCAGGCTGATGGAGCCATACTTGGAGACTGCAGCATGAGAAATGAGATTCAGATCTTGTTCAGCACTGGCTCTGGGGATTTGTGATGGGGAAATAACAATCAACATTGAAAAAGGTTCAAAAGCAAAAGCCACGATGAGTTGTGTAAATCTATGACAACGTATACACTTTTCTAGCACAAATGTGCAGTAGATCACAAACTTGCATATATGAGGGGAACTTACTTGAATGTCTTCTTCCATTCTAATCACAAATGGTTTTCTTGCAAAATTTTCTTTATTTTCAAATTGCAAGCAACTCAGAATTTCAAAATACTGAGAATACTGTGTCTAACAGTGAAGAAAATCCACATGGCCATAACTGAGCACTAAGAAGTCAATTCGAACAATTCAGATGACAACAACATGAACTGCTCACCTCCATCCTCTCCCCTTGAACTCTCAGTGGAATGTCTTCCTGTTGAGTTTTCTCGTCTGTCTGTAGACCTCTTTCTCTCCATCTCTCTTTGGTGCTCTTTCTGCCTTTGTAACTCCAGCTCCCTCTCTTTCTCCTTCTCTCGCTCCTTCTCTTTCTCTCGCTCCTTCTCCCTTTCCCTCTCCCTGTCCAATTCTCGTTGTCTCTCTCCATCTCTGGACCTGCCATGAGATGCCAAAAGGTTTAACAGTGATGATGAGGATTGAAAAACACAGTCAACCATTGATCATCAATACAAGAGCATGAGGGATCAAGAGACAAAGTCCCACTCCACTAAATCTCTTTGCTGCCTAAACACACTATGGTACCAGCTACCTCTGTCCCGAATGCAGAAGGATAATATCAACACAGACTGGTTGTTTTGATGAATACACACACACACACTCAAACATACACACACACACACACACACGCACACACAAACATTTTCACACACACACTCACACACACACACACACACACACACACACACACACACACACACACACACACACACACTCTCTCTCTCTCACACACGCACTCACACACACACACACACACACACTCACACACGCACTCACACATACACACAAACACACACACACACAAACACACACACTCACGAACTCGCACGCACGCACACGCACGCAAGCAAACACACACCACTTGATACTACCACCATCCTCACTCCCCAGGGCTGACAAGAACAACTTGACCGCAATCTGCAAGCCAAGTGGACAAAGAGCAGAGCCTGGACAAGACGGTCTGCCCACCTGTCAGTGCTGAGAGCTGGGGAGCGGGGATCCAGCGCTTGAGTGGCAGCCAGGTAGGGGTACTGGTGGAGCAGCTCTGGGGGGTAGCGACCCCCCGCCATAAGGGGGTGCAGGCCTGGGTGGGGCATCATGCCCGCCACGGTGGTGGGGAAAGGCAGGTAGGGGGGCTGCTGCAGCAGTCGGTAGCGCTCCATCAGCAGGGGATCATTCTCTATCCTGTGCAGGAAAGGGTGGGTGGGGGTGGGGGTGGTGCCATGAGTGTGCAGGGACAGTGGTCAGGCATGAATTTCCTGAGTAAATCTCATAGGCATTTACAAGTGACACATGTGTTTACATGACTGAATCGCTAGCGAGCCTGCCATGCAAGAATGTTATTCTTTTGTTCCTGTGCAGCAAACGAAGTGAGTTAAAAATACAGTATGATCAACATGCACATCAGAAAAAAGTTATTCCTCCAAAGTTAAAAGTCCTTACAAAGTTCAGGCGTGAACATTTCAATTATAAATGTTAAGAAAGAGAGGATGAAGAAAAATCAGGCAATTTCAGAACTCCTCAAAATGTTTTCCTCAGCAAAGGTTTAATTAACTTTATATTTAATCTCTACCGAGTATACCAAATCCAATTGTTTTAATTGATTCAATCAAAAGGACTTTGAGTAGCCGCCCCCCCCCCCCCTCCCCCCCCCTCTCTCTCTCTCTCTCTCTCTCTCTCTCTCTCTCTCTCTCTCTCTCTCTCTCTCTCTCTCTCTCTCTCTCACACACACACACACACACACACACACACGCACGCATACACACACACGCACGCATACACACACGCGCACGCGCACGCACACACACTGTACCTGTAGGCGGGGTGGGCATACGGGTTCTGCAGGAAGGCGGGGTGGAAGGCGGCAGCGTAGGTGGCGGGGTCCAGCCCCAGGGCGGAGGCCGCGGCCAGTGAGTGGCGGAGTTCCGCCTCCCCCGTCCTGTAGGGCTGGAAGCCCCGAGTCAGGCCCCCCTCCGTCCTGCCCCCGCTCACAGAGGGCCCCACCACGGGGCTGGAGTGGGGTGGCACTCTGCAGGACAAAAGCCAGAGGTCAGCGTGGGTCATTTCACCGTGACTGATTCGGCACGGAAATGCCGTGTTTCTGAGCCTGCATAAAAACACTGAGACGACCTGGATTTTAAAGCTAGGGATTGATTTTACCATTGCCTCAGAGTAGTTAGCGTGAAGTGTTCGGCGATGAAAACTATATATTCTTTATTGATTTTGGTGTCAGAGAATACTGCAACGAGACTGTGAAAAACTGGAGGATAGTTCCTTGTGCCCAGAATGACATAACTGTTGAAATGCCGAGGGAAATTTACTCAGGGGGTAAAGCGGGCACATTGAGGATGACTTGAACAAGACCCCAAGCTGGGTCAGGACTCTCTACGTTCCATTTCTTACTTGCTATCATCCCAGCTGTCTGTCATTCCTCACAACAACTAAAGCGCATGTCTTCCCTTTGTTTGAAACACACACACACACACACACACACACACACACACACACACACACACACACACACACACACACACACACACACACACACACACACACACACACACACACACACACACAGAGACAGATTTTGCCCTTACACATGACTACCAGAACATCAGCTCCATTCCACAACACAGTAACATGTATGACCTGTGATGAAGATCACCTTCAGCCAACCTGTGAGACAATCCAGAACGGCCTCGAGCTTACAAGCTGCCAATCCCTCCCCACCCACCCAGCAATGATCAATGGATTCCCACGTCCAGCATATCCCACTGTGGGAAGACTGTAGAAGCACTCTGCCCTACCCTGGGACTGCGGGGGGGGGGGGGGGGGGGGGGGGGGGGGGGCACCAGGGAAGACAGAGGGCTGTTCCAGAGTGCTAGACTGCCACTCTCACCAGAGATGCCCCAGACAGACTGGCGCCCTCTACCTCTAGGACCAGAGCAGACTGCAGCTCTGGGAGGACTACAAGACCGATGGAGCCTCAGTAACGGGGAAAACCGGTGTGGTAGAAAGTACCCAGACCACGGGGACCACGACTTAGGAAACTAACAGCAGCGCTCAGATCAGTACTTTTCTACCGACTTCTTTCAATTCAGCTCCAAATAAATTCCTGCCTTCTGCTCTGACAGTGACAGTAGCAATGACACGGGATACTATCGCTCCTGGAAAGTATGTATGTATGTAAACAATGGGAAAACAGGCACAAGCGCTCACACACGCTCACACTCACGCACGTAAGCACTTAAACACGCATGCAAGCACATAAACAAACACACATACCCACACACATATTACAAACACAATCATACGCACAAAAGCAAAAGCCTACTTTTACACTAAATCGAAGCTTCGTCTGTCTCACTAATGTAGGCCGTAATGAGATAAGGTTGCCTGCTGACAGTCCCACAAGCTGGAGATCGACAAGTTGAGTCCATTAGGAAGAGGCTGCCTGATATGCTTGGGAAAGCCATGACGAAGCGCGAGGACAGCGAGACACCCATGTCACGCAGTGGGTGCTAACGACACAACTGAAAGATCGAGGCCTTTCTAAAGGATGGGTAACTACTGACATTCGTCTTTGCTGGGTGTAATAATGCATGCGCACATAGTCTGTGGTCGTGATGACGCATGCGCACTGACTTGGAGACCACGGGAAGCGTGTCCGTGCAAGATGCAGGGTTGTGTCCCAATGGTTCTGCTGCTGTGCTACCGACCACCCAGCTTGTCCGTATTCTGAATGTGATGTCTCCTTTTCCATTCCCGGTCTGCATTTTTTTTGGTTGCGTCTTCAGACTGAGGCTTCTCGCTTCAGTCATTACTGCTGTGTGTGTCAACTTACTTTCCCTCACTGATGGCTGAAAGTACACGCCCCTTCTGTTAAGCTGGATGTTCCAATATATTGCTCTGTGCAACTTCAAAGGAGCAAACTGACTGATGAAAAAAAAGTGGAGATAAGGTAATGGGCAATTTGTGTGTGTTGTTTAGCAAATGTCTACTGCCAACTGACCTGGGAGTTTGTGCGCCCTAGCTTCTAGGAAATGGGAGTTGCGTCATGATCGTCCTGGACCTCCACAGATAGTCTCACAAACATCTCTCCATACCTCCTTCTGTCATAATCATTCTCTCACACCCACACCAACTCTCTCTCTCTCTCTCTCTCTCTCTCTCTCTCTCTCTCTCTCTCTCTCTCTCTCTCTCCCTCTCCCTCTCCCTCTCCCTCTCCCTCCCTCCCCACAGAGATTCTCAGGAGCCCCCAAATCACATAGATGCCGGCATAAAAGACAAAGCCAGGCAGCTCACGGCCGGCCCTCCCTTTTTCCCACGAGTGCCGTTCTGCAGCTTGGCACCGCAGTTAACTCCCCCAAACTCACATTCGGGCTGCGGCGGCTGCTCCCGAGGGGTGCCCGTCTTTATTGGAGGCCCGGTCGTCCTCCCTGGAGTGCGAGGAGTGGGGTCTCGACTCCCGCTCCTGCTTCAGCGTGATGGGGTCAAAGGTGACGGAGGAGGCGGTGCTGTGTGCTGAGGGGACTCTATCGATGCTCTGATTAGGAGCAAAGAGGAAGAGGGAAAAGGAAAAAAATAAGCTAGAAGCGGTCGTGGCCCGATCGATGGGAGAGTTACCGGACTTGGCACTCCTCTCCCAGTAAAAACTGTCCCCAGGTAGCGCTTGGGCCGGGAACAAAAAAGTTATGGCGGGAAATGTGATGAGGGCTGCGGGATCCCTAGGGGCAGTTTGTATCTGGCCCAATTTTTCTCCTACTAAAGACGGGCGCGGTGTGGGCCCATTGGAAATGTATTGATTTGCCCGTGGCACCGCCACCGCGCCTGGTTCTCTTCATGCGGGTAAATGGCTTCCAGCAAAAAAGGGGAAATAAGCCACTAAGGAGTCTGGAGGAAACGGGCCACGTTTCGTTTTACAGCCGCTGCTGCATCTGCAACTCGTTCAGGGATGGTAGTGGGAGACGTTGCTGGGTCATGGAGAGGGATTGGGGGAAAATGGCGCCATGACTGCAGCTTGTCAGCGTGACAAAATTGAAGATGCGTGGATCACAAAAATCTCGGAGAAACAGCAATCGTTCAAAAGAAAAAATGCACAGTTACGAAATGGAAGCAAAAATCATCAGAAGGCAAAAGGGTGAAATCACTTAACAACATAATTAAAAAAAACAAAAACAACTGGTTTTAAAACTTTCATGATATAGAAGTCTCAGGCACTCTTACAAATCTTTGACGCTAACGGGGAATTTTTTTCCGTCACTGACGAGATGATTCTAACTTGTGCATCTTTCTGAGCCACCACTAACTCGATCCATGCAATTAATGCATTCTTTAAAATAAAGGCATGTTCATAGACAAGAGGAAACCTTTAAGTTTTTACAGTGACTGAAATATTAGGAAAGCGTACATGTGACTTAGTGCTTTGATAACTTTACCCGGCGTTTTCTTGAAAACAGTTTTTCGTACTTTAGCCTGGTTCCGCATGCATGGTCACATTACATCTCATCAGCATGGATTCGATTCTCGCAGCCTCTGCCACTCCATGTAGTCCTGACCTTCAGCCTTCGTGCTATCATGATGCAATGCTTCAACAGTCTGCTCTGACTCTATCATTCTGGACTGATTCTATCATTTCCTTCCCTACTGTCAACAAGCCCTGCCTAGCCAATCCATGCAGCAATGGCACCTGACTCCGAGGACAAGAGCGCCACAGCACAAGCGTCTGTCTACCTGAGTGGGCTCCGTGGTGATGAGGTTGGGGTGCATCTGGGTGGGGGCGATGGTGACCACAGGGGGGGAGGTCAGGGATGAGGCGTGGCTGCTGTACACCAGGGGGGGAGGGGCTCGCTTGGGGGTGGCCCGGTCTGAAGACGGGCTCAGGTTGGAGCCTGGAGATCCGCTGTGCTTGGGGGGAGCTTCCTCTGCGAGATACACACGGTGGACAGTGAGGGGATGCGATGGGAATCAGTGATGAACGTGTGAGTAAAGCCATGTACGAATGGTTTAGGAAATGGGGACCTATAATGCAGCATTAACTCATGTGAATCAATTAGTTTTGCGACAGAAATGCAATAGCAGACGTAGCACTTTCAATGCTCGTTCAGTCACTCCTTCTCTTTGGTCTGCACACATTGCCACATGTTCTCCCTCATCCCTCCTTCCAACACACTTTTCTATAAGGTTCTCCGGTCCACACTACCTCTACGTCACCCTCCCAATGTATTCATCCTTGCTCCATCACTTCCCTAGCACCCACCACCTTCTCTTCTTACCTATCTACTCATACATAGCCATCCTCACCCTACCACTCTCGTTCCCTCACCCTCGTGCCTTCACTCCTTTAAAGTCTCCCCCCCCCCTCACCCATCCTTCCTCTCTCTCTCTCTCCCCCCCCCCCCCCCCTCTCTCTCTCTCTCTCTCTCTCTCTCTCTCTCTCTCTCTGTCTCTGTCTCTCTCTCTCTCTGTCTCTCTCTCTCTGTCTCTCTCTCTCTCTCTCTCTCTCTCTCTCTCTCACACACACACACACACACACACACACACACACTCCCTCACGTACACACTCACTCATTCACCCACCCTGTCTCCTTCACCCGACCACCCTCAATCATTCCGTCTCACACTCCCTCTCTCATCCCACTCCCGATTCCCACCTATCACGCCCACCCCCACCTGGAACATCCCCCTCCCTCCACACCCCACCTTCCCGTACCTGGTTCCTTGGCCTGGCAGGCCAGCTTACGCAGGGCGGCGGCAAAGCTGGAGGTACGCGTGGCGTTGAGGGCTGCAGATGAGGAGAGACCGTTGCTAGGCGACACCTGACTGAGGGGGGGCACGGTGGCCGTGGTCCGAGCAGACTTGAGGCCCGCACCCCCAGGGCTCAGCATGGTCAGGGGGGGCGGCTTGCTGCTCGGGGGCAGGCCTGAGGAGAGACAAGAGAGAGGGGGGCATCACACGGCTGTCGGGAGTAACAACGCGAAACAGCAGTATTTGGTTAGTCAATACGATGGATGCATGGCTAACGCAACGGAAAAACTATCGAGGCGCGCGAACATCTCCGGTGGTTCTATTTAGAAAAAGTTGATAGCGACAGCGCGAGTGTCAGACAGAAAGGACATCCAGGAACGCAGAGCTCGGGGGTCTGGGTGCACGCACTGCCGAGTCCCGTGAATGATGGCGATGACTGCAGCTGCAGTGTAGGGCCTATCAGCCCCGACATGTTGTATAACTATATGGCCAGGAGAATAACTACATCTGGTGAGTGTAAGACCAGGCCGAGTCTCGATCTTAGCACAGGAGGCTATTCCACACGCCACACACGGACTGACAAAAAATATATCCCAATGGCAGAGCGCTACTGACGCCTTTGCTCCACTATTGCCAGCCGTGATTGGCTGCCACAATGACGCTTGCAAGATTGCCAGGGTAAAATCGTCTCGGGTACGACAACCTTTACTTGTTCACCCGTTACGATTGGCGTTGGGAGACGCGGTGGTTCAAAAGTATTGCCCCCAACTCACAGAGGGCTCTACGTACAACGTCCCAGCCTGCAGTCCATGTGTGCATGATAACATGTAAGAACACTTCAAAATACCAGGAGTGTAACAGTAATAGTTACAATGAACTGCCAACTGACTGTCAGCCACTTTGAACTACCGATCGAAAATTCAATCGTATGCCCATTTTTTCCGCTGTTTTATGGAGCATTCATCGGCCAAGTCAAATGCTCTCTTCGCCACTTAGGCAGACAGCTCTGACTGCGTGCATTCATACAACTCATTTTCTTCCACGTACGATCTCCCACCCCGCCCCCATCCCCCACCCCGCCCCGCCTCGCCCCGTCATTCTAAAATTATCCTGAAACCATCTTTCATGGCAGCAATCACATTTTTCTAACCCAACCAAAACCTTTTCCGCGTCCCTTTCTCCCTTCCTGTTCCATTTCCTTTCCGACCGATTTCTCCCTATCGCCACCCCCCTTTCTCCCCATTTCACCCGAACCCTTTCATTTCGTCCTCTTCCGTGGCTCACAATCTCCCAATCTTGTCCGTCGGGCTGACAATGACAGCCGGCACAAGGCACTGCGCGCCTCCCGACAGCTCAGCGCTCCAGTCACAGCCAGGCTCCTCGAATCAGGGGATGAAGTCTTTAGTCCCCCGCCCACAGTACTACTACTAGCAAGCCAGCCCCTACAAAAATGCTTGATGAGAGAGGGCGGATGGGGGCTAGGACGAGCTAGAGTCAGTGCTGATGGATGGACGATCGTGTTGGGTGGAGTAGTTGGGTAAGGCAATGACGGTGGGGCTGGGGTAGGGCAAGGATGGTGGGGCTGGGGTGAGACAAGGACGGTGGGGCTGGGGTAAGGCAAGGACGGTGGGGCTGGGGTAGGGCAAGGAATTATGAGGGGTGGGAAAGAGTAGGGTGAGAATGGCGACGAGGTCAGTGGGTGGAGTGATGAGGGGAGGGGGTGAGTCTTGTCGAGGATGGGTGGGGGTGGTGGATAATGCAAGGTGGGGTAGGGCGAGGAATGGCGAGGAATGCAGTGGAGTGAGGTGCAACTGGGAGTTGGGGTGAGGGCAAAGAGAGGGACGGGGGTTGAGGAGCAGCAGAGACACAGAAGCTAACAGCAATGGTAGGATGGCATGGGCGCGCTGTTACAGAGATATACACTATACAGGATGGACTTGGACTTGGCTTGGGGGGGGGGGGGGGGGGGGGGGGGGAACGTATCGGTGGAGGGGATATGATCGCGGGAATAGAGCGGGATGGAGCGAGTTAAGAGGGTGGGGAAGGGGGTGGTTGAGGGTGGAGTGGGGGGGGGGGGTTTGAGCGTGGAGTGGGGGTGGTTGAGGGGGGAGTGGGGGTGGTTGAGGGTGGAGTGGGGGTGGTTGAGCGGTGGAGTGGGGGTGGTTGTGGGGGGAGTGGGGGTGGTTGTGGGACGAGTGGTGGTGGTTGAGGGGGGAGTGGGGGTGGTTGAGGGTGGAGTGGGGGTGGTTGAGCGTGGAGTGGGGGTGGTTGAGGGTGGTGTGGGGGTGGTTGAGGGTGGAGTGGGGGTGGTCGAGGGTGGAGTGGGGGTGGTCGAGGGTGGAGTGGGGGTGGTTGAGGGTGGAGTGGGGGTGGTCGAGGGTGGAGTGGGGGGTAATTGATGGTGGAGTGGGGGTGGTCGGGGGTGGAGTGCGGGTGGTTGAGGGTGGAGTGGGGGTGGTTGAGGGTGGAGGGGGTGGTTGAGGGTGGAGTGGGGGTGGTCGAGGGTGGAGTGGGGGTGGTCGAGGGTGGAGTGGGGGTGGTTGAGGGTGGAGTGGGGGTGGTCGAGGGTGGAGTGGGGGTGGTTGAGGGTGGAGTGGGGGTGGTCGAGGGTGGAGTGGGGGTGGTCGAGGGTGGAGTAGGGGTGGTTGAGGGTGGAGTGGGGGTGGTCGAGGGTGGAGTGGGGGTGGTCGAGGGTGGAGTGGGAAGTAATTGATGGTGGGGTGGTCGAGAGTGGAGTGGGGGTTGTCGAGGGTGGAGTGGGGGGTAATTGATGGTGGAGTGGGGGTGGTCGAGGGTGGAGTGGGGGGTAATTGATGGTGGAGTGGGGGTGGGGGGCAAGCCAGGGCTGCCAAGGCTGGAAGGGCGGAGGTGCGAGGAAGGAGGAAAGCTTGGCTAATGAGAAATCAATGGAGGTAATGACGCGACCAGGGATCGCGCAGCAAAAACGGAGGCGGCCACAGCGCCGCTAGAGGAGATTGTCTGCTGATCGGGTTGGACGCTGCTTCAATCCCACTTGCTGCGCAACACTCGTCCAGCCGCTCTCTGCAGTGGGAATTCAGCTCGTCCCCGCCCCGCGCTGCACTTGCACTGGTGCACATGCAGTGAGACTAACTGGAGACTGGATTGACGGGGACACAGACCCTGACCCTGATGCATCATATCCAAACAGGTTATCATTGTGACGACTATCCAACTGTTACATATTCATATAATTGCTTCAACGCGTACAGGGAAAGACCTACCCAATGATGTTTGCAAAATGAAGCAAGCAGAGAGAGAGAGAGAGAGAGAGAGAGAGAGAGAGAGAGAGAGAGAGAGAGAGAGAGAGAGAGAGAGAGAGAGAGAGAGAGAGAGAGAGAGAGAGAGAGAGAGAGAGAGGCGGCAGACTGGAACAGCGATGAAGTCAGCCAACTAACCCGTCTGACGGCCCACTGCTACATGTAGTTCTCACGGACCGGTCATGCTATTTACCGAAATGGCGCTAATGGCGCTAATGGCGCTAATGTCTTACCGAAATGGCGCTAATGGCGCTAATGGCGCTAATGTCTTACCGAAATGGCGCTAATGGCGCTAATGGCGCTAATGTCTTACCGAAATGGCGCTAATGGCGCTAATGGCGCTAATGTCTTACCGAAATGGCGCTAATGGCGCTAATGGCGCTAATGTCTTACCGAAATGGCGCTAATGGCGCTAATGGCGCTAATGTCTTACCGAAATGGCGCTAATGGCGCTAATGTCTTACCGAAATGGCGCTAATGGCGCTAATGTCTTCGAAATGGCTTAGAAATGAGCATATATATATATCGATATCCCCTTCTTGAATATGATGTATTTAACTTTAAGCTATTCTAACTATATTTGCGCAAATTACGTTAGAAACAGCAACATTTTGAAACAAACATGCGGTCGACCGCCATTTCGATCGATTTACCGAAATGGCGCTAATGGCGCTAATGGCGCTAATGTCTTACCGAAATGGCGCTAATGGCGCTAATGGCGCTAATGGCGCTAATGTCTTACCGAAATGGCGCTAATGGCGCTAATGTCTTACCGAAATGGCGCTAATGGCGCTAATGTCTTACCGAAATGGCGCTAATGGCGCTAATGTCTTACCGAAATGGCGCTAATGGCGCTAATGTCTTCGAAATGGCTTAGAAATGAGCATATATATATATATCGATATCCCCTTCTTGAATATGATGTATTTAACTTTAAGCTATTCTAACTATATTTGACCAAATTACGTTAGAAACAGCAACATTTTGAAACAGACATGCGGTCGTTTATCCTGGAATCTGTCTGGCGACCCTGCGTCGCTAGTTTGACTCTGCTGTCATCCTTGCTGGACGTGTTGTTGTGAGGCGTCCACTCCAAGAGATCCCTGTCTATCTGTCCATCTCACTCCCCTGGCCACAGGGGTCATTTGTTTATTCTGGAATCCCTCTGTCCTGAGCGGGAGTCTCAGAGAGCGTGGGAAGTTTTCTTCCGCTTTAGGGTGACATGCGTTTGTATATATTTATCCTCTTTAGAGAGAAGAGGTGGTGGAATAGGGGGATACCGAAGAGCATGACCGGACATTAGCGCCATTATTCAAGCAGAGAATAACGATATATATATACTCATTTCTCAGCCATTTCGAAGACATTAGCGCCATTAGCGCCACTTCGGTAAATCGATCGAAATGGCGGTCGACCGCATGTCTGTTTCAAAGTGTTGCTGTTTCTAACGTAACTTGGTCAAATATAGTTAGAATAGCTTAAATACATCATATTCAAGAAGGGGATAACGATATATATGCTCATTTCTAAGCCATTTCGAAGACATTAGCGCCATTAGCGCCATTTCGGTAAGACATTAGCGCCATTAGCGCCATTAGCGCCATTAGCGCCATTAGCGCCATTTCGGTAAGACATTAGCGGCATTAGCGCCATTAGCGCCATTAGCGCCATTTCGGTAAATAGCATGACCTCCCACAGGCACTATCGCTCCTTAGATCTATATAATCACTCTGCTCCACTTGCCCAGATGGTGGTGGGCGAAACTCATCTCTACTCTTTGATATCCCGACGTAAATTCCTTTACAAAGGTCTCCCACTTGATACAACGCTACAAAACTACGGAATTCATAGTACAGGAATGCATACTAGGGATACTGCAAGAAAAGAATCTACTAATAAAATCATGCAATCGATGGCTCAACAACCAGGAGGAGAAGCAGTTTAGCCTTTCTCACTACACGTGAAGGAAAAAGGCTAAACAGCTAGCACTGCCCGTACCCCACTACATAAGCATGTCATTATTTGTATGCATTGATAACATTTATCATTTGACAAAGTATCAGTTATGATACTGATATACATATAGTGTTAAAATATACTTAAATGTTTCACTCAGGTTTCTCTAAGATATTCATGAACTGTTGGACTGATTTGATCAGCATAATCTGACCATGCAAATAATCAATTAGTCATTTGCAATGCAAGCACTTCGTAATAAACAGATAAGTATGCAACATAAGCAATATCTTTGCTATTCTATGTTTCTGTTCATGTTTAATATAGTGCAACTAAAATGCATGTCTACATAGATAGCATTTCCTTCAAGAGTATGCTGTATTCACAAGCGTTGACGTATAGAACACGTGGTCACCTTAGATAACTGCAGATGCATATGTGCATTGCAATAAGGCCATAAAAGCCTTCACAGCCAGCACCAGTCCATTAATTCAAAGGCCAGTTCAATCAGCCACAGCTGAGCCAGGGAAAGACCAGTATTAGACCAAGCAGGGCGTACTGATTTTTATTTAACCACAGCCAACATTGTGCCAGTGTCAGACCAACATTGGACCAAGCAAATATCCAGTGTTCACCCAACATTTGACCAACATCAGGCCAGTTTGCACTTTTGATGTCAGACCAATGTTGGCAGCCAACAGCAGCAGGGCAACTAGACATGCACTCCTGATTCTCTCAGAGTATCTTCCCCCTCAGTTTCACCATGCAGGCAACATCAAGCACACAATTGGCTCTAGTCTGTCTAGAATCAACTTCACTTTCATCGACTGCTGCACATGCTACACTTGATTTTTCCCTCTCCAGCGTTTAGACTGGTGACATGTTTCGTTTAGGTTTGACTCCTGTTCAGTCGGCCTCTCAGCTTGAGACTGAAGGGAGAGAGATTCTGCCAAACATTCTAACATCAGAGATCACCGATTTTCTCATCCTTCTCCGGGTTGACCAATACGATCTCGTACATGAACCCTCTTTAGAGGAACCAGAATTCATTTTTCTCCTTAATATTTGAGTTAGCTGATGGCAAGAGATGAAGGTGGCAACGTACCTTATAGTGGGTGAACAGGCGAGCGCGCTTCCTCTGGAGTTCCACACAGTTCAAATGGCCCACGCAAAGTGCCGATGGAATTTTTTCTCACAGGACTGAGGGCTCGAGGAGGTCACGTGATAACCCTGAAGCTGGTCTGCTGAAAGGCTGGCTCTCCCATGTCATCGGGCCTCCTGCTGGGATGCCATGTGCCTGTCGCAGGTCACGTACGCATGCATCCCAGCAGGAGTGGCCATGCCAGCTTGCCATGTGCCTATCAAGGTTTAATGTTGGTTTGAGTGGGCTACATGCAGTGGCCGAGGGTTCTGTGCTTGCTGGGTTGTAGTCACAATGGAATATTGTCTACTGGAAGAAAGTGACATATCATATCTCGTCAGTATGTAATTCCACTTAGAATGAAATGAAATAGCTGTACAGCAAGGTACGCTTAAAAGTTATCACATATGCATTTTAAAATATCAATGCGCATATTGAGCGTCTTAGAGAGAGAGAGAGAGAGAGAGAGAGAGAGAGAGAGAGAGAGAGAGAGAGAGACAGAGAGAGAGAGACAGACAGACAGAGACAGAGAGAGAGAAATTGATTGATTCTTTATTTACCAAGGATGAAATTTCAGGCATTTCTGCCTATCTTACAAATTGTCCTTGCTCATAAAGAATGAAAACATGGACAGATAAGGGAAAAAATACACAGTAGCTAATCTATGTACAACAGTTGGTAAGGTATATGAAGAATATAATCAACAATGACAAAGATATTAGTAGATGCCTTTGACAACTGTCAGCTCAGTGAGTCTTCAAGTTCAAGCAAATACGTGTCAACTGTCATATGTACAGGCGACAACAGTGGGATCATCTGAATAGATAATCACGCTTTAAAAGACTTCATGGAAGTATTAATTGTTCCTTAGGTGCAATGGGAGTGTATTCCATATCATAACACCTGAATATGTAATACTGCCTTTTAAAATGTCTACTCTAGGTTGTGGTAGAATGAAAGTGTTGGGAGATAGTGAATGTTTGTTTGGGGACGAATGAAGAGATCAGTAAGATATCGCACAGTGGTTTGGAGTGATGTGATATCTTGCTGTATTTTTTTCCAGGCGTGTGAGTATATGTCTTGCATGGACATGACAACATCAGTGCTGTGGGTTTTGATTCTGTTTGTGAGCTGTGTTTTTGTGTCTAATAAGTCAGCATGCAGAAGTTGCAGGGCATTTGCCGAGTCAAGCACATTCACGTCACTTGGGAGGGCAGCTTCACACCTGGCGTTGTCTGTGTCTGAGGTTGAGAGGGTGTTGCCAGTGTCCCCATTTGCCGAGTCATATACACAGGCAAGTCACTTTCGAGGGCAGGCGTCCTCTGGAAACTGGCACTTTTTGTGTCAGAGGTAGTGGGGATGATGCCAGTGTCGCCCTCACGGAACACCAATGGAGGCACGAAGTTCTGAGGACCATTTGGTACAGGCTCCTCATTGAAATGATTAAAATGCAAAGAGCCTCGAGTTGGTGTTGTTGTGATCCCTCCTTGTATGGCTCATTTGCTTGTAGTCATGGGACACATGCAGGGGACTGAGGGGGCTGAGGGGCCGGAAGTGGAGGGAGTGATAAGGTGATGGGGTCGATCGGAAGGGAGAACCTCCCCTTCAGGCTGTGAGGGGGGGGGGGGGGTTGGAGGTGGCAGGGTGGGTCATCGTAGAGGTCAGGCAGCTGTTGTCATCAGTTGCAGGAGGTTAATTGCTTATCTCTTGTCTGAGGGGTAGACGGGGATGATGGGGGAGTGGATGCCTCACAGGATGCTTCAGACTGCAGGACATTGGGGGAGGGGAGGGGGATAGGAAATTGTCTTTTTTGGGAGGCCGTGGGGGGGAGTTCTGGTGTAGGGTTTCTTTTTCTTCTACGGCATGGTGGGTCACAGAGAGCAGGCGACTGCAGTCTGTAGGACTCCTAGAATCCGAATGTGGAGACAGAGATGTGTATAGCGACTGGCTTGTGATGCCTCAGACAACAGTCTGTTGACGTAGTCTAAGGTTTCAATTGTGTCTGCATTATACAGATCTGCATGCTTTCTCTAGCATATGCCTGAAGTCCGCCCAGAAAATTGTAATATTTGGTCCATTCACTAATTACTCTGGATGTTGTGTGGTACAGGGAGATCGTCTATTTTAGGACACGTTTAATTCACAGTTTTTC
>JAWQFJ010003096.1:40000-41726 GCA_034096865.1 Theodoxus fluviatilis
AGAAAGAATGACTAGACTCAAGGACTTTCTGAAGACCAAAAAGCACGCACCGGAATCATCAAAAAGTCAACAAAGGAAGATTTTGAATCAGTCCACTGAGTCCGTCAGAAATTTCATCGCAGCATGCGCACTGAGTCCGTCAGAAATCTCATCGCAGCAGAAAACTCATTTCGTCACACCGGTGCTATATGTCGAGGTATGTTTCGGGTCTGTGTTGAGGAGTGATTATCGCTAGATCGTGGCAAAAGGATTGCATTAAAGCACACAAAAAGTTTAATTATATCAAAATCTAATCGAAAATACTCATAATAGACTATTATAACGTATAGTTTCTGCACAAAACCCACAGAAGATATGTAAACAAACCACACCGTACGTACCGCGCAGACGAACACGATCGAACCATAGCCACTACGCCAGCAGACGATCGAACTAGTGTGATATAATGTTTCATGTAAAGCTCGAATGAGTGGCAGCAGATACCTGTTTAGTTCTGGCTTGAATTGACAATTTCGTTTCCCTGATCTGGCGAAGACCGAAAATTCAGGATCATCGAGTCGATGGATCAACTTACCCGCAGGCTGCACTCAGCGTAACCATGGGTGCGTGTCTATATGCCCCCGTCTCTATATGCCCCCGTCTCTATATATGCCCCCGTCTCTATATATGCCCCCGTCTCTATATGCCCCCGTCTCTATATGCCCCCGTCTCTATATGCCCCCGTCTCTATAAGCAGATGACTGTATAAAAAAGGGACAGTACTTTTTTTGGGGGGGTGGGGTGGGGGGGTGGGGGGGAAATACGGGGTCGGCTCTATATTTCCACAGCTCTATATTCCCACATCTGGATTTGGATTTGGATTTGGATATTTATAACGCGCTCTATCTTTGCTGTAAGGGGTGCGTGTCTATATGCCCCCGTCTCTATATATATGCACAGCTTAGCAGACAGCGCTTTCTATCCTACCACACACACACAACAAGCATCAGTAGAGGAGGCACACTGATGTGAAGACTGAAAACAAGACACCACACACACACAACAAGCATCAGTAGAGGAGGCACACTGATGTGAAGACTGACAACAAGACACCACACACACACAGCAAGCATCAGTAGAGGAGGCACACTGATGTGAAGACTGACAACAAGACACCACACACACACAGTAAGCATCAGTAGAGGAGGCACACGGATGTGAAGACTGACAACAAGACACCACACACACACAAGCATCAGTAGAGGAGGCACACTGATGTGAAGACTGACAACAAAACACCACACACACACAGCAAGCATCAGTAGAGGAGGCACACGGATGTGAAGACTGACAACAAGACACCACACACACACAACAAGCATCAGTAGAGGAGGCACACGGATGTGAAGACTGACAACAAGACACCACACACACACAACAAGCATCAGTAGAGGAGGCACACTGATGTGAAGACTGACAACAAGACACCACACACACAACACTTGCGTACTACTCTGCAGCAAAAGCTGAAATGTCCCCTTTGCTCTGCGAACAAGCTCTTGTTTAATCCCACTTTGCGTTTTTCCGTGTTTTTTCAAATAGTCTCTCAGTTCTTTCACTTTCATGGAATCAAAAACAAACTCTTCGCGTGTTCGCAGGTCTCAAACAGGAACTACCACTGGCTGTTTACGTATGCTAGCGCAAGGACGGATAACTCTCACTCCCCCGTGTTTCGGGAATGCGCTCA
>JAWQFJ010003096.1:41736-49236 GCA_034096865.1 Theodoxus fluviatilis
AAGAAAGGGAGGAGGAGAGGGAAGAAAGGGAGGAGGAGAGGGAAGAAAGGGAGGAGGAGACGGAAGAAAGGGAGGAGGAGACGGAAGAAAGGAGAGGGAAGAAAGGGAGGAGGAGACGGAAGAAAGGGAGGAGGAGACGGAAGAAAGGGAGGAGGAGACGGAAGAAAGGGAGGAGGAGACGGAAGAAAGGGAGGAGGAGACGGAAGAAAGGGAGGAGGAGACGGAAGAAAGGGAGGAGGAGAGGGAAGAATGGGAGGAGGAGAGGGAAGAAAGGGAGGAGGAGACGGAAGAAAGGGAGGAGGAGACGGAAGAAAGGGAGGAGGAGACGGAAGAAAGGGAGGAGGAGACGGAAGAAAGGGAGGAGGAGACGGAAGAAAGGGAGGAGGAGAGGGAAGAAAGGGAGGAGGAGAGGGAAGAAAGGGAGGAGGAGACGGAAGAAAGGGAGGAGGAGAGGGAAGAAAGGGAGGAGGAGACGGAAGAAAAGGAGGAGGAGGAGGAGACGGAAGAAAGGGAGGAGGAGACGGAAGAAAGGGAGGAGGAGATGGAAGAAAGGGAGGAGGAGATGGAAGAAAGGGAGGAGGAGACGGAAGAAAGGGAGGAGGAGACGGAAGAAAGGGAGGAGGAGAGGGAAGAATGGGAGGAGGAGAGGGAAGAAAGGGAGGAGGAGACGGAAGAAAGGGAGGAGAAATAGCAAGGACAGATGAGGTGGCAAGTGAATGAGAAAGATGAGTTTGATAAAGAAGAATCACTGTGGGAAACAGCTGAGGAGTCAAAGTGGGCCAGGTTTTAGGTGCAAGGATAAGTGAGGAGTGGGTTGGTTAAAAGGAGGAAGTAAAACAATGATGATGAGAAGTTAAATTAACAAATTGGTCTTTTTCAAGAGCAGACGACTGCAAACTCAGTGTCATTCATTCTTGAACAGAAAAAAACACAAACATGTAGGCCTATAAGTATGAAGTAATACTAAATATCACAGCCAATTTACAATCAAGCCCTGCCAAAATGTCTAGATTTTCAACCATGATTATTCACTTCAGAAATGATTTTCGTCAATAAAGTTGATTTATGATTTGAAACTTATAAAATTACATTCTCTACTTCACTTATAAAAAATTATTTCAAGTGTTACCTACAATGACTTTTCCACTGACATCAATGCTGCTTCATTTCATACCCTACTTGTACTTCATTGTAATTTGTATCCATACATTTCCACAACACAACACAAACAAGCAACATTCTAGTGCAATAAACTTAGTTATCTCAGTCGTTCCAAGAAGAGAAAGAAATGGGGGAGGGAGAAGGGGGGGGGGGGGGGGGGGGGGGGGTTCCGAAAGGGACGTAACTCCATTGTCATCTCAGTCACACGACATACACTTGCTGTCGTAAAACGAAGTCACGGTCGCTGTAGTGTCTATCAGCCCACTGTAAACACGTTGAACGTGACCTGGTATCACTGGGAGCGCATTAGGCGACACCACCGTCTGGTCCAGGGACAAAGGAGTGCTTCCAGCAAGTTCTACTGTTAGTGGGAATCTGGACAATACTTACTGAGCTAGGCTCGATTTCAATTCGATTGGCAGATTGACTGTGAGTCGACACAACACCACTGCTTGCGAATGAATGAAAGTGACAAATAAAACCCTTACGGCTTTTCGTCAAAGGCACAAGAATAGAACGTGTCAACAGCCTGTGAAGTCGTCTTTTGCTAAAGAATGGAGAGGAAGGGAGAACGTGCAACGGCAGAGATAGAGAGAGAGAGAGAGAGAGAGAGAGAGAGAGAGAGAGAGAGAGAGAGAGAGAGAGAGAGGAGAGAGAGAGAGCTAATCCATGTACAACAGTTGGTAAGATATATGAAGAATATGATCAACAATGACAAAGATTTTAGTATATATATATGTCTTTGACAGCTGTCAGCTCAGTGAGTCTTTAAGATCAAGCAATACGTGTCATATGTACAGGCGACAGAAGTGAGATCCAAGGATAGAATCAACCAAGGCCAGTACCAACCAAAGCTAGAATCAACCAAGGCCAGTACCAACCAAAGCTAGAATCAACCAAGGCCAGTACCAACCAAGGCTAGAATCAACCAAGGTCAGTATCAACCAAGACTAGAATCAACCAAGGCCAGTACCAACCAAGACTAGAATCAACCAAGGCCAGTACCAACCAAGGCTAGAATCAACCAAAGCTAGAATCAACCAAAGCTAGAATCAACCAAGGCCAGTACCAACCAAAGCTAGAATCAACCAAGGCCAGGACCAACCAAGGCTAGAATCAACCAAGGCCAGGACCAACCAAGGCTACAATCCACTGAGGCGAGAATAAACCAAATCCATAGTAAGAATGTGGTGGCCAGAATATCTCTACATACAGCCGTAAGTCAGACAGCTACAGGTAAAAATAAAATCATCTTGGAGCAGTCATACTCTCCACATAATAATCAATTCTGTGTTGCACAATGGCATTGGCAGTCAGAAGTGCTATTCCTAAAGATGACTCCTGTTTTAGTCCTGTAAGATTATTCTTCAGCTGCTGTTGTTGTCATCTCTGCTGCTGCTGCTCCTGCTACTACCTGTGTCATCACCTTCACTACTATTGTACTATAACTCATAATAACTGCTGCTCCGGCTACTACCTGTGTCATCACCTTCACTACTATTGTACTATAACTGCTGCTGCTACTATTACCGTTGTTATCGCCAACACTACTATTGTACTATAACTGCTGCTGCTACTATTACCTGTGTTATCACCAACACTACTGTTGTACTATAACTGCTGCTGCTACTATTACCTGTGTTATCACCAACACTACTGTTGTACTATAACTGCTGCTGCTACTATTACGCGTGTTATCACCAACACTACTGTTGTACTATAACTGCTGCTGCTACTATTACCTGTGTTATCACCAACACTACTGTTGTACTATAACTGCTGCTGCTACTATTACGCGTGTTATCACCAACACTACTGTTGTACTATAACTGCTGCTGCTACTATTACCTGTGTTATCACCAACACTACTGTTGTACTATAACTGCTGCTGCTACTATTACCTGTGTTATCGCCAACACTACTGTTGTACTATAACTGCTGCTGCTACTATTACCTGTGTTATCACCAACACTACTATTGTACTATAGCTGCTGTTGCTACTATTACGCATGTTATCACCAACACTACTGTTGTACTATAACTGCTGCTGCTACTATTACCTGTGTTATCACCAACACTACTATTGTACTATAACTGCTGCTGCTACTATTACGCATGTTATCACAACACTACTATTGTACTATAACTGCTGTTGCTACTATTACCCGTGTTATCACCAACACTACTGTTGTACTATAACTGCTGCTGCTACTATTACCCGTGTTATCACCAACACTACTATTGTACTATAACTGCTGTTGCTACTATTACCCGTGTTATCACCAACACTACTATTATACAAAAACTCCTGCTGCTGCTGCTACTACTAGTACTCATCCTAGTAGCAGTAGTAGTAGCAGCAGCAGCAGCAGCAGCAGCACCACCACTATCATAAAAGACATTATATTACCCACCCTCAGGATTGGGGTTCCACATCACATCCCAACTTACAAGGTGTGACCATGTAAATCCACAGCATTTCACTCACACACACACACACACACACACACACACACACACACACACACACACATACACACACACACATACACACACACACACACACACACACACTTCTACTATTGCTACTACTACAACTACTACAAGTACAACTAATAAAAACACTACCCCTATCTCACACACACATGTATACCTGAATTACTGCTATTTCTACTACTACTACTACTACTACTACTATGTACAACTACTACTACTACTACTACTACTAGTACTAGTACTACTACTACAAGTACAACTACTACTACTACTAATAAGAACACTACCCCTATCTCACACACACATACATACATGTACACCTGAATTACTGCTATTTCTACTACTTCTACTACTACTACTACTACTAGTACTACTACTACTACAACTACTATCATCACACACATGCATGCAATTTATGCATTATCTACTCCTTACTTACCTGGTCAGACTGGTTGGTGTTCTCATTTCCACGTGAAGCACCTACAGCATAGTCAACGCTGACCAGTTGCCTCCAGTTGTACTTCCTGAGGTCTTCAGGCACACCCAGACGCTCATACTCTGTGTATTGATGAGTCAGGTCCTGGTAGCATGGCTCGCAGACAGCCACTCCCGCACCGTTGTCCATGATGATAGTCCGAGGATGAGGAGGAATGATCTCATGGAGAAACTGGTACTTGGATTTGGATGTCTCCAGGGTCCTCAGGCGCTTACGCTTGACAGCAAGGCCACAGACATAACACCTGAAGTCACACACATAATACTTGCGCGACCACCGGTTCTGGTTGTTGGAGACAATCCGCCCCTCCTCGTAGTCCTTCCACTGACCCAGTAGGCTGAAGTAGCAGAAGTTGCAGCAGATAACCGTCCCTTCCTCAGTCACAGGCAGGGACCTGGGAGCAGGGTCTCGGTCTGTCAGGGAAGGAAAGAAGGGGACCAGGGACTTGGCCTCTGGTCGAGGAGGAAAAGTGTTGAGGATGTGGGTCTTGCGAGCAAGGCATTTCTCACCACAGATGAAGCAGACCTTCTTGGGCATAACCCCTGCCAGCTCCAGAGGATGGCGCACAGTGGGGCGGATGCTCTTCACCTCCGACAGCTGGCGGTGATGCTCCAGGACCTTGACAGCCAAGGCACTGTTCACCCCAGACATGCCAGCCTCTGAATCCACATCACTAGTAGTGTGAGATGCTATGGCAAGAAGGCCCTGTGAAGACTGCGTGGTGTGTGGTGCAGGACTCTGCGTGATGCAGATGTTCAGGGGCCGCGTCACATCAGGACTCGTCTGTCGCCCCTTCTTCTCTGCCTTCTCCTTGGCTGCATACCTGTCATCAGCATCTCGCATAGATCCAGGGCGTGGGATTGTCAGTTGTGCAGTCTGGGAAGAGACAGGAAGGAGTGTGTAGCGACGCTGCAGAGGCGGCACCTTCTCCACTTCAAAGTTCTGCCACTGGGTCTGCAAATTGCTGTGGCAGTTGTGGCAGACCAGGACCGTGCCATCAGGCTGCAAGGGACGGGCACCATGAGGCCTCCGCAACTCGCGGATGAAGGGAAAGTGCATGCGCTTCCTGGGCTCCGTGCACAGAGCCATGATCATGTTGACAGGCCAGGAATGACTGCACAGGTAGCAGATCTCCCTCATGGCATTCTTGTCCCTCTCTGAGACAGGTCCCCCTGGGGCAGTGGGAAGGTGACCCAGCAGCTTGTTGTTGATCTTGTACACTCTTGCAGACACAGGGGAGCTGGCCTGCTCGTAGGACATCCACTGGTGGCACAGTGAGTTGAAGCAGTTGTCACACACCTGCACCAAGCCATGCTCTGTCAGAGGCATGGCCCCAGGGGAACAGGTCATGTTGACCAGGAAGGGAAAGTAGGGCTCGTTTGGGGCGTGCTTGACGGACGAGATAATCCTTTGGGAAGATGTAGATGTCTCCCCATTGCAGGTGAAGCAGCAGAAACTGTCCTTTCTCTCCCTGTCCCCACCGCGGGATCGGCGTGACGGTTTGGCGGGTTCCTCGGCAGGAGGCTTGCTGGGCATGGACAGGTCAAGTGCACCATCTATCTCTGCTCCACCTCCTCCACCGCCTCCACCCCCACCGCTGCCGCCGCCGCCGCCGCCGCCGCCGCCGCGGTGGTTTCGAACCCGCGACTCAGCAGGTGCGGAGTAGTGGGCATCGCGCGAGAAGCTGGAGCGAGTGTCCTCAGGGGATGGCGGACCGTAGTTGTCGTTACTGCCTTGGTACTGGAGCCCCATCACCTGGGCCATGTATTCGCCTTGCAGCTTCATCTCGGCGCCGGTGAAGTGACCGTTGTCCGATCGCTTCAACCAGTACAGACGCTTGATGGCGGGCGTCTTGGTGCGTTCGTACGCCTCCCACTGCTGCACAAGGAAGGCCTGGCACACGCGGCAGCACTCCACCACGCCACCCGGGTTGGGCAGCTTGGATCCTTTTGGCGGGTCGTGGTGCTCCAAGAAGGGGAAGTAAGGCCCCTCGTCTCGATACTTGGTGTGCAAAGGCAGCTCGGCGCCGATGCTGCCACAGACGAAGCAGACACCACGGTCAGGCATTGTGAAAAAAAAAGTGCTTTCCCACAGCTTCCCTCCTTCACTCACTCCACAGACCACACGCTCGTTTCAAACCTCTTGGACTAGGACACGCGCTCCGACTCACCCACACACAACGTGGATGTCCTCCGATCTGTCGATTCGCTGGCGAAACAAAAACGTTTCTAGACGTGTCGAGCTCTCCGATCGTGCCCTCTTGGAGCTGTGAGGCCAGGCCCGTGACGCGAAAGCAGGGAGGAAACGGACAGCTCTTGCACCCTTTCACGACTCTGTCATTTCATTGTTTGGGATCGCAACTGAGCGAAACGAGCACTCGCTCCTGCTTGTGTTCCCGCGGCGCGCTGCCGATCAAAGGGAAATAGCGACTAGAAGCCAGCGCCGAACGACAGCTAAAAAATCCGCGCTAAAGGCAACAAGAATGGAGTGTCTGGGACATCCGCCAGAGCGGCTGTCAAGACTTGGAACGGAGGGATTCCCCCTCGCGTCCACCAACGTCCGCCATCATAGACCATCTGTTCACGCACGTCCCACAATGCACTGCGGCCTGGGCCGGAACGAGCATAACTGGAACGTTAGACTCCCGCCATGGCGTCCTCCCAACAGTAAGCGTGTGTACGTGTGGACGTTAGGCAATAATTAGTATAACGCCAATTCAACAATTCAGCTCAGAGGCGTTTCACAGTGTCACAAGACTGAAGTAGCAGACCATTAGTTGTTTGTGGAAGAACGGATTTCTGCCCAGCGATTCGTCAGAGCTCCACAACTGGCACCTGGCGGCTATGAATAGACTCAGATTGGAAGCAGGTGCGAGTGTCCCTCGCCCCAGATAGATGGAATTCGCCCCGTCTTCCGGACCGTTGTAGCAGCCTCCAGCTCCCAGCTATTACGTCACCGACCAGGCGTCGAGTAGTGGAGATGGAGCGGGAGAGAAAGAAAGAAAGAGACAGCAACTAGTGGCTGTGACACACGCCGACCAATGAGTGGAGGGAGCAGACGTGATGAGTAATTTCGTGAGCCTGAGTCGACCCGGAGCTCGAGGACAAAAGCCATTCTTCTCCCCACCCCCCTCCCCTAGCTTCCCCCTCCATTTGCACGCTGCTTGCTTGTGTTTTGAGCGCTGTCTTGTCAAACCGGTGCGAGCATGACTTGTATCATGTAGCTGTAATAAGATTGCTTGTCTAGCTTATCGACGTGGACGATCGAGCGAAAGCATTAAAACGATTTGTTGTCAAGGTTCAATGCACGCATTCTGAGATCATTCTCTCGTTGATTGTGATCGAAGT
>JAWQFJ010003096.1:54236-79236 GCA_034096865.1 Theodoxus fluviatilis
TAATCTCCCAACAACTATCTGGGAAGAAATCCAAGAGAAGATACAGGGGTTAAAGGTGGTACCTTCAGCTGGCCAGAGCAGAATGTTTATGGAAGGAGCGATAGTGCCTGTGGGAACAACGGGAGAAGCCCTGTCAGATCAGAGGGAGAATGGAGTTGTGTTCAGAACATCTGGGGCTTTGGTTGGCACCCATTTGTGTTGGAGTGTCAAAGTTAAGGGAAGCTCTAATTGGTCAGAGGTTCTGGGACTCTAGCAGTCATTCAGAGCGGAGGGGTGAAGAGAGAGGAGATAGGAGTTGGGCTGAGAGTTGTTCTGGGCATGGACACTACATATATTGGATCCATGGTCTGGGAAGAATTTCGAGGAAGTCGAGAGCCCGAAGGTGGACAGGGACGTGTGTGGACACCACTGAGCTACCCCTAGCTCAGTGGTGGACACGGCTTCTCATGTACCCTTGTATGCTGCTTTGTAAGGAAGAAGAATAAAGGAGTTTTAAAAGTCACCGGCCCAACTTGTCCTCTCGATATCCCATCCACGCTACAACATCTACTGCCATGCTCGATAGCCACGCACCTACTACACTGTAAAGGGCTGTTGGAAAAACAGGAACGTATTGGCTTCGACAATAAATTATATTAAGCATCCTTGACTGCCACGATGGGCAAGCTTTCATAGGCTTGCTTCTTCTTCTGGCTAGATGCCCACCGTCCAAGCCAATAGTACTACTTTTCCAGGACCACACAGTTATCCAGAAAGAATGGAGTTAGTCGGACCAGTTGGTCACCTATACATGTACCTTGTCTGGTCATCCCTCGAGGTCTGACCCAGGCATCTCTCCTCTCTATGTTTCTCTCCTGTCAATCTGTCCCTCTGTCTCGTTCTTGCAGACACCTTGATTAACAACTGCTATATTGTCTGATGCATCAACCATGTCTCTGACTGTCTGTCTGTCTGTCTGTCTGACTGTCTGTCTGTCTGTCTGTCTGTCTGTCTGTCTGTCTGTCTGTCTGTCTGTCTGTCTGTCTGTCTGTCTGTCTGTCTGTCTGTCTGTCTGTCTGTCTGTCTGTCTGTCTGTCTGTCTGTCTGTCTGTCTGTCTGCCTGCCTGCCTTCCTGCCTTCCTGCCTGCCTGCCTGCCTGCCCGCCCCCCCCCCTCTCTCTCTCTCTCTCGCTCTCTCTCTCTCTCTCTCTCTCTCTCTCTCTCTCTCTCTCTCTCTCTCTCTCTTCTTCCGGCAAAGAATCTTACAACGCATTTTGAACTCACAAGAAGCCACAGCTGGTGCGATGTACGTGCTTACTGCTGGTAAGGACCCCCTGTTGGTTGGGGGTCAGAATAGACCCCCTGTGGGTTGGGGGTCAGAATAGACCCACTGCGTCTCCCTGTACGATTCGAAAGAGGCGAATGACCATAAGCTAGTGAGAGCGAAGTGTTAATCTCTCTATTCGCATAGTAGATGAGTGCAGAAGAATTGTGAGTGAGAGCTGTATGTCGATCTTTTTTCTTCTTTTTCTTTCTTTTTGATTTGATAGGTAGATGAGCGAAGAGATGTTTGTTGAAGTTTGGACATGAGATTTAACGACCGCTTTAATCATTGGTACGTTTAGGCTAGGCTAGGTTTTTCCAAGGTGTTCAATCACTGTTTGACCCTGATGATCTGATCCTGCCTCTAACCAAACCCCCACGCCCATTTCCACCCGACAATCTCTTCATCTACATGCGGCTAACCCTGGCCGAGAAGTGCGCAATAGTCCGTAGCCAGGGGCTCCCGCTGTTGAGAGGAGCGTACAGCTCCAGTTTATGTTTTGCACTCAGCAACAAGCGAGCTGTTAATCGTGGGTGGTCACGGTGCTTCCCTCCACCGAGCGCGGAATCATGAGTGTTGTGTTTGTATCCTCGTTCCAGGATGTGTCGGTGCAGCCCTCAGAACCGCGACACTGCATCATGGGCGGGGAAACAGGATCGGGATGCAGAAGTGAAGTGTGACGACCTTGAAATCCGTCCTTTCCTCTGACTCAACGTCGACTCGGGGTCCCCAACGTCGTTTGTGACGAAAGCGTGCGAGATCTAGAGGGTGACCGACCTATTCTTCAGCGCGATGCACAGCCACACCATAGACAGATGTGTGCTGTAGAAGGACAGATTTCCAGACAATGATGACGAAGAAAAGAAAAAAAAGACGATCGATGTGGAATGCGCGCGCGCGCACGTGTGTGTATACATGTGTGTGTGTGTGTATGTGTGTGTGTGTGTGTGTGTATACGTGTGTGTGTATACATGTGTGTGTATACGTATGTGTATGTGTGTGTATGCGTGTGTGTGTGTGTATAATATGTGTGTGTGTGAATACATATGTCTGTGTGTGTATACATGTGTGTGTCCATATACGTGTGTGTATGTAATGTGTGTGTGTGTGTATAAGTGTGTGTGTATGTGTATACGTGTATGTATGTGTGTGTGTGTGTAATCTGTGTGTGTCTGTGTGTATACGTGTGTGTATGTGTGTGCGCGCGCACGTCAAATTCGCATAACTTTTTTTTCCGTTGAAAATTCGCGGGCTCTTACTTATTCTCTGCTAGTATTTGGATGGCGACTGCATGGGATGGATGGATGGATGGATGGATGGATGGATGCATGGATGGATGGATGGATGCATGGATGGATGGATGGATGCATGGATGCATGGATGGATGGATGGATGCATGGATGGATGGATGCATGCATGGATGCATGGATGGATGCATGGATGCATGGATGGATGCATGGATGGATGGATGCATGCATGGATGGATGGATAGTGTTTTACGGCCTATCAGCCTTTGTAGGCTATGTAAGCTAGGCCACTTAAGCAAAAACATCTCTAGAACAGTTTAGAGTAAACGCAAATCAAGTCACGGTGTCCCTAGTCATTCGCCTCTTACGAATCGCGTAGGGAGACGCGGTGGGTCAATTCTTACCCCGAGCCCACAGGGGGACGACTGCATTGATTAATTAAGTTGTGTATGCATAAAGTAGCAACCCCGAAACTTGTCAAATTCTGCTAGGGGCAAGAATACTGAGAACGGTATATGACATGCTTTTTTCCTTCAATTATCATCGAATACCGAATGAATTGAAACTAATATTTCGCAAGCTCCGTTTCAGTATCGACGTAAATGGGTCTCTTTTAGAGTGATTATGGTCAACATTAAAATGGAGTGAGGAGGGGTGGTGTTGTTGTCAGGTGGAGGAATAATGAAAAGTGAGATGTATAACGATCCAGAACGTGACGATAAAATCACCACGGACGCAAATGAGAGAATTAACCCTTGGTGAAGGAAACATCTAAATGCAGAAAGTTCAAATGACGACGGTGTATACTCTCAGGAGTTGCCTCCCTTGGTAAGAACCCCAACCCACCCCCTCTCCAAAGACCTTTGCTCTGTGTGTGTGTGTGGTGGGGTTTTCGTTTCTCCTCGGTGGGGAAGGAGGTATGATGCCAGATTGCATCAAGTTTTTTCCAACTCTGCACTTCCATGATCCTTCTGGAGGCATTTGTGTTAAAGAGAAAAACATTCTGCTGAGTAGACTTTTCGCCCCAAGGATGGATGGAGTGAGTTTTACAGCCTATCAGCCTTTGTAGGCTCTGTGAGGCCATTGAGCACAGCAATCTTTAAAATAGTTCAAAGTGAAGTCACAATTTCCCTATTTATTCGCCTTTTACAAAGCAGGTAGGAAGTGGGTCTATGTTCACCCCCAACCCACAGTGGGTCTATGTTCATCCCCAACCCACAGGGGTTCTATTCTTACCCCCAACCAACAGTGGGTCTATGTTCACCCCCAACCCACAGTGGGTCTATGTTCACCCCCAACCCACAGTGGGTCAATGTTCACCCCCAACCCACAGGGGTTCTATTCTCACCCCCAACCCACAGTGGGTCTATTCTCACCCCTAACCTACAGTGGGTCTATGTTCACCCCCAACCCACAGTGGGTCTATTCTCACCCCCAACCCACAGTGGGTCTATTCTCACCCCCAACCCAGTGGGTCTATTCTCATCCCCAACCCACAGTGGGTCCATTCTCACCCCCAACCCACAGTGGGTCTATTCTCACCCCCAACCCACAGTGGGTCTATGTTCACCCCCAACCCACAGTGGGTCTATGTTCACCCCCAACCCACAGTGGGTCTATGTTCACCCCCAACCCACAGTGGGTCTATGTTCACCCCCAACCCACCGGACCCTCTTTGTAGACCATCAGCCTTTTCACATCTCCGGAAGTTTCTTGCGCAGAGGTGCAAGTCCTCAAATTAATTTTCCATTGGCATAGCTAACAACCATTTAGCCTTTGTATGTAATTTCTGATGACTAATTGCCTCCAACACACATGCATGAGCATGGCATCATACTCATAAAAGACCCTCATGATATCACTGCCTCTGCATCAGCCAGCCCTCCCAGGCGGCAGCAGACCATGTTGGTGGATCAAGAAAAGCACTGGTACCAAGCAAATAAAAGAAAAGAACACACATGTCTGGTTTCAGACATCCTTTTAATGGGAAACACTTGAATCAACCCAATGAAACGAACTGGACAAGGTTGAATTCCTATGAATGGTATCATAACCTTGATATGACAGTTTCTGCCCTGATATAATGTGCATTTATTGTTTGATCTTGTCAAATTCTCACAATGTACTAGAGTGCAGAGGAGGCCATAATATTCAACATGATGAAAGACACACACAGAAAAGGCAGACGATATGGACCTACCACTGCACCACTAAAATCAGAATAGTCAATTGCAATTCCTCTGAAGTAAAGCCATTTTCAACACCATGAGAAATTGCACAAGTCCAAATCATTAATGGATGACAATATAGTGTCTGGTCAAACTAATGACTATTATACAATTATCAACATGTGCTTGGTCAACATCCCTCCACAACATTTGTGCCAACAGTAGACCCACCAAAACTAAAAACCAATCTAATAAATTCCAACGTTTGCAAATCATCTTCCATTCAATTACATAAAGAAGTTTAAGGTGTGAAAGCATACACTTGTGTAGTACCTATTTCAACAGCAAATAAAATCTGATTGTTTTCCCGTCTAATCCGTACATCCCACCTTGATGCAAAGTCACCTCAAACCTACGTACTGTGGTTTGGCAAGTAGTGATAACAAAACTCACTACTGCACTGAGAAATTAATTCAAGAAGCTCTATTGCAACAGAAAAATCCCCTATTTCAACTCTGTTCCCACCACTAAAGGAACTTAATAAACTTCTGACTGCAGTTTCCATATACCAATAAATCACCAATGTAGGTGAACTCTTTCCTAAATTTCACGAAACACATCAAACAAGTACCGTTCGTCTGAAAAATTGAGTTGTCACACAGCATGTTTTCAATTACCATGCAGCAATCAGAAATACTTAAATCATTACGACAATAACACCAATTTCCACTCCAGTTGGGACCCCTTTTCTCCACACCCCACCAAACCATGTCTGTCAAGCAGTCAGATACATTGTTGACACTTTGATCATGGCAGTTCTTTATTCATTACACTCATCCGCGTGGTTTACATTCATCAGGCACACTCTAGTTCTTAGCTAAGTGATTCTTCCATCGTTGCAGAGGGTCCGAGGGTGAGCAAGGTAACCTTGGTGACAAGTAAGGGGCTGGCTGCCTTGCTTTGGCAGCGCTAGGGAGAGGGGTGCTCCTGGAGAAAGGGAGAGGAGGAGGATGGCCTCCTAGTAGCGGTAGTGGTCCGGCTTGAAGGGGCCAGACTCTGGAATGCCCAGGTACGTGGACTGCTTCTCCGTCAGCTTGGTCAGCTTGACCCCCAGGTGCTCCAGGTGCAGAGCAGCCACCTCCTCGTCCAGCTGGAAACAGGTCAAGGTTCATGTCATTAAGTTGACCTTGAACCTTGCAAAACCATGCACTGCCACTTGGCAAAGTCATACAGTGTCATTGGGGTGGTCTTGAAATAGGGTGGATTGTGGAATGTCATTTGGGACGACCCTCAGACTTGAGTCATGAGGCGTCATTTAAGTGACCTTGAACCTAGCAAAGTCATGCAGTTCAGTTAGGTAACCTTGAATTGGCAAGGTCATGCCCTGGCAAGTGGGGTGACCTTCAATCTTGTGAAGTCATGCAATGTCCTGAGCGACATTGACTTAGTGACATTGACTTACAAAATCATGGCTTGCTCATTAATGTGACCTTGAAACTTGCAAGGTTATAAGATGTTGTGTAACTAAAGTATGTAGTCATCTAGGTCCACTTACTGAAACATTTCACATTGACTGTGTGATCTTCAGAGATCTCTAAATTTCTCAACATGACCTGCCCATCCCAAGTATCTCAGGCAGTCAGACATGATTCGATCAATCCCAAAATTCATCTCGGTCACACAATTCTTGATCTTCAGACGGCATCAAATCCATGCCAGCCACACTTCAGCATCAGACGCAGGACAGGCACTGACCTTCTTAGGCAGCATATGGACGCCGATGGAGTACTGGCTGGCCTTGGTCCACAACTCAATCTGGGCCAGCACCTGGTTGGTGAAGGAGTTGCTCATCACGAAGCTGGGGTGGCCGTGGGCGCAGCCCAGGTTGACCAGACGACCCTCGGCCAGCAGAATGATGTGGCGTCCGCTCTTCAGCGTGTAGCGGTGCACCTGTGTACAGATAGAACAAAAGATGATGACGCTGGGTGATGAAATTATCTGTGTCTCTCTCTGCAAGATCATAGGCTAGACTAAGCAAGCAAAGCTTCCAAGTGAAAGAACCAAATCATTTCCCTGCTCAAAGAAGAGTTCTAAATGGTCAGTTTTTCCTTCAGCGTGTCCAGAAATAAGGGTGAGCATCTTTCATTCTGTATTTGAGTCCCAGAGATCATTCAGCATTCTTTTAAAATTCTATATGGGAAAGCAAAACTACAACTAATTAATACAGAACTGGATTAGCAATATTATGCTAATCTTACAACAACACTGCCTTTAGAATCTTATATCTCATCTCAACCGTCATCAACAGCCAGAAATTCCCATCTTGATCAAAGGAGAGGGAACATCAAAACCCATGACACACAGTCTGAAGGCAATATGTACACAGACATGAGTGACGATCATTTTTTTCTTCAAACTTGTATGTTTGGTACTAGAAATCTGCCTGCATCTATTTCTAAGGCTCTATCCAAGGGGAGACAACTCCACCAAGTTGACATTCTCTCCTAAACCTCCAGGGATATAAGGAGTTGATCAGTTCAGTTTAGTTCAGTTCAGTTCAGTTCAGTCTCTTAACCCTTACACTTCCGAGCGCGGATATAGCCGCGGTCCGAGGGTCGTTCCCTTTGCTGTGAAGCTATTATCAGCAACCAAGTACGAGGTCACATGACTTGCTATCACGTGATCAGTGACGCGTCAGTGCAAATGGCGATCAGCTCTGTTTACATTTTGGCGAAGTTTTCGATCGGTATTTCTGGTGTTTTTTGTCGTTGTGCAATGTGACTTTCTGTGCATGACTCTTTCGCGGCACATGAGTCATGAATAGGGATGATATGAATCGTTTTTAGTACGAAATCCCGGGAGATGGTGAAGCTAGCGAGTATGGAAGTACCGTAGCGATGAAGAAGGAAATCTCGACTTGAGTGAAGAAGATGATTCGTCGGAGTGGGACTCTGAGACTGACAGATCCGATGAGGATGCTCAACCCAGCACCTCGAGTGGGCGTGGTCGAACTCGTCAACGTGTTAGTTCTNNNGTCTGATATATCAGAAGTCATTTCTGGAAAGATTCATGTTGTTATATGTAGTTTTATTATTTTTGCTGTTTTTTATCCATAAATTTTCACCAAAAAATCTAGAAAAATTTAGAGTTGCTGCCCTTGTATGCAAATGAGCTTGTCCAGAAAAAGTTCATTTTGTATTCAGTATCTGCCCTGTTCATTTTACTTTAATAAAATGTATAGTTTTATACACTTCAGTGTCCTGGTTGTTTTTTAATATTTTTTCTCCTGAACTCACCAATATTTTCACAAAAGTTGGAAATAGTTACGGAAGTGTAAGGGTTAACCCTGAGATAGGTTGTTGAGGCACCACTGATGACTTTCGGACAATCTTCCTCTATCGATCTCTATCCTCTGTGGCTCGCTGTGACTGTGAGTCAGCAAAGGTCAAGCCTGTCCACTCTGTGATGTTGTCTTCCCACCTCTTTCTCTGCCTGCCTCTCCTTCTCCCACCTGGTACGATACCTTGCAGGATGGTCTCGGCCAGCCCACTGCCTCTTGACACGTGACTGTACCACTTCAGCTTTCTGCTTTTCACGATTGAGAGCAGGTCTTCGTACTGTCCAATTGCTCTCCTGATCCTGTTGCTGACTTCCTCATTCGTGACATGGTCTTTATATGAGATGTTCAGAATCTTGCGGTAGCATCTCATTTCCAGGGCTTGTATCTGTCTCTGTAGTTCAGATGTGAGTGTCCAGGACTCGCATGCATACAAGAATACGGAGATTCTTGGCATCAGTAACACATTTATCACCTCCGTCCTGATGTGCAACGGTGGGCGCGGTCATCATGTGGTGTGTCTGGGGCTGATACAGCTTGGCGGAGCCCATCCCTCTCCAAGCCTGACCACAGCCAAGGTCCTCCTACCTGGAGGGTCGCCCTGGTCGTAAACACGTGGGCATTGGATCCATCGTGGGACCTGTCCGCCCTGGCCGGTGACCTGCATGGTGGAGGTCTTTCGCCCAGTGGTGCCATGTTAGCACCACACATTTTCTTTCAGGGTTTGCTCCCTTAGCCTTTGCCGAAGTTGATACATCATTTCAAATAACTATAAAATACATTATGAAGCATAGCAACTCAACAATGCAAGACAGTCCACATCTTCTACCAACTGCACCCAAAATTAAATGTTACGTCAAGAACCTTTAAGGATTGAGAGGGTTGGGGGTGGGGTGGGGAGCCCTAGGTCAAGAGATCCCAGGTCAATCCAATCTGCACAAAGGACAGGCCTTACCTGTGGCTTGACCTCCTCCTTCTTGACACAGTTTTCATTCAGCCACTTGACGTTGATCTCACAGTCGAAGTGACCGATGTTGCAGACAATGGCGTCATCCAGCATCTGCTCGAAGTGGTGGCCCTGGATGATGTCAGCACAGCCAGTGGCCGTCACGAAGATACGCGCCTCCTTTACCGCCTCATCCACGGTGGACACCTCAAAGCCTGCAGCAACAGTTGTGTCAAGACCGTCACAGAGTGTCAAGACTGCCACAGTATGTCAAGACTGCCACAGTGTGTCAAGACTGTCACAGTGTGTCAAGACTGTCACAGTGTGTCAAGACCATCACAGTGTGTCAAGACTGCCACAGTGTGTCAAGACTGTCACAGTGTGTCAAGACTGTCACAGTGTGTCAAGACTGTCACAGTGTGTCAAGACCATCACAGTGTGTCAAGACTGTCACAGTATGTCAAGACTGCCACAGAGTGTCAAGACTGTCACAGTGTGTCAAGACTGCCACAGTGTGTCAAGACTGTCACAGTATGTCAAGACTGTCACAGTGTGTCAAGACTGTCACAGTGTGTCAAGACTGTCACAGTGTGTCAAGACCATCACAGTATGTCAAGACTGCCACAGTATGTCAAGACTGCCACAGTATGTCAAGACTGTCACAGTGTGTCAAGACTGCCACAGTGTGTCAAGACTGTCACAGTGTGTCAAGACTGTCACAGTGTGTCAAGACTGTCACAGTTGTGTCAAGACTGTCACAGTGTGTCAAGACTGCCACAGTGTGTCAAGACTGTCACAGTGTGTCAAGACTATCACAGTATGTCAAGACTGTCACAGTATGTCAAGACTGTCACAGTGTGTCAAGACTGTCACAGTGTGTCAAGACTGTCACAGTGTGTCAAGACTGTCACAGTGTGTCAAGACCATCACAGTATGTCAAGACTGCCACAGTATGTCAAGACTGCCACAGTATGTCAAGACTGTCACAGTGTGTCAAGACTGCCACAGTGTGTCAAGACTGTCACAGTGTGTCAAGACTGTCACAGTGTGTCAAGACTGTCACAGTTGTGTCAAGACTGTCACAGTGTGTCAAGACTGACACAGTGTGTCAAGACTGTCACAGTATGTCAAGACTGTCACAGTATGTCAAGACTGTCACAGTATGTCAAGACTGCCACAGTGTGTCAAGACTGTCACAGTGTGTCAAGACCATCACAGTATGTCAAGACTGCCACAGTATGTCAAGACTGTCACAGTGTGTCAAGACTGTCACAGTTGTGTCAAGACTGTTACAGTTGTGTCAAGACTGTCACAGTGTGTCAAGACTGTCACAGTATGTCAAGACTGTCACAGTATGTCAAGACTGCCACAGTTGTGTCAAGACAGTAGCAGTTGTGTCAAGACTGTCACAGTTGTGTCAAGATTGTCAGTGTGTCAAGACTGTCACAGTTGTGTCAAGATTGTCAGTGTGTCAAGACTGTCACAGTTGTGTCAAGACTGTCAGTCTGTCAAGACCATCACAGTTGTGTCAAGACCATCACAGAGTGTCTAGACTATCACAGTTGTGTCAAGACTGTCACAGTTGTGTCAAGACTGCCACAGTTGTGTCAAGACTGCCACAGTTGTGTCAAGACAGTAGCAGTTGTGTCAAGACAGTAGCAGTTGTGTCAAGACCATCACAGTTGTGTCAAGACTGTTACAGTTGTGTCAAGACTGTCACAGTTGTGTCAAGACTGTTACAGTTGTGACAACTGCCACAGTTGTATCAAGACTGTTACAGTTGTGACAACTGCCACATGTGTGTCAAGACTGTCACAGTTGTGTCAAGACTGTCACAGTTGTGTCAAGACCATCACAGTTGTGTCAAGACCGTCACAGTTGTGTCAAGACCATCACAGTTGTGTCAAGACTGTTACAGTTGTGTCAAGACTGCCACAGTTGTGTCAAGACTGTCACAGTTGTGTCAAGACCATCACAGTGTGTCAAGACTGTCACAGTTGTGTCAAGACCGTTATAGAGTGTCAGGACCTTCACAATTGTCATGACCGTCACAGGTATGTCAAGACTGTCACGTTGCGTCAAGACTGTCGCAGTTGTGTCAAGACAGTAACAGTTGTATCAAGACTGTCATAGTGTGTCAAGACTGTCACAGTATGTCAAGGCCATCACAGTTGTGTCAAGACCGTCACAATTGTGTCAAGATGCACAGTATGTCAAGGCCATCACAGATGTGTCAAGACCGTCAGTGTTGTGTCAAGACTGTCACAGTTATGTCAAGACTGTCACAGTTGTGTCAAGGCTGTCACATGTGTGTCGAGACTGTCACAGTTGTGTCAAGGCTGTCACATGTGTGTCGAGACTGTCACAGATGTGTCAAGACTGTCACATTTGTGTCAAGACTGTCACAGTTGTGTCAAGGCTGTCACATGTGTGTCGAGACTGTCACAGTTGTGTCAAGGCTGTCACATGTGTGTCGAGACTGTCACAGTTGTGTCAAGGCTGTCACATGTGTGTCGAGACTGTCACAGTTGTGTCAAGGCTGTCACATGTGTGTCGAGACTGTCACAGATGTGTCAAGACTGTCACATTTGTGTCAAGACTGTCACAGCTGTGTTAAAACTGTCACAGGATGTCAAGGCCTTCACAGATGTGTCAAGACTGTCACAGTTGTGTCAAGACTGTCACAGGATGTCGACCCTCACAGTTGTGTTAAGACTGTCACAGTATGTCAAGATTGTCACAGAGGGAGGTGTTCAAGATGGTTATAATTCCATGATAATTGTTAAGGAATGTAGAAATATTTTCCAACCAGTGAATAACATTTCCATTATAATTAAGAATAAATAAGGAAGTGTCAATTCTAAAAATAATATCCAACACAGCCAAGCCCCTTCCAATATGCACATTTGGCAAATCTGATCTCACAGTCACACTAGATTCACGTCTAAGGTTATCAACATGTACCTTGTCATCATAACTGCCAGAGGAATCTATGCACTTTGCATGTCTCCCTCAAAACATGCCTGGGAAATACTCCATGGCTTTCACTTCCTTTCTGAACACATCAACATGTAAAATTTTATCAACTTTAAAACGATATCGACAGCAAGAAACATATGCCTCTTTACACCATTTCTCAAAAGCAAAGCAAAGGATCTGCTGGTACAGTCCCTACAGTGCACCGCGACAGTCACTACCAACCTTCCATGGCAGCCTGCAGGGCGTTGATGGGATCCACCTCGGAGATGATGACGCGGGCGCCAAAGGCTCGCAGAGCGTGGGAGGACCCCTTGCCCACATCTCCGTAGCCTGCAACGAAGGCCACCTTTCCTGCCAGCATCACGTCGGTTGCGCGCTTGATGCCATCCACCAGCGACTCCCGGCACCCATACAGGTTGTCAAACTTGCTCTGGGAAGGAAGATAGCATGCAGCTAGTTACAAAACTGCCAAAATGATGGTTCATGTCACTCGGCTAAACTTTGATCTGAATTGTTTTGTTCTTATCTCAGGTATCTAGACTTGAGTCCAAAACTTATTTTTCTAATTGGACATTATTGGAATGCATGTTCTGTCCATCAAACCAAGGCTCTGCATTATAGTTTCGTTAATTACAACAGCTATAGAAATTCAGAAGGAACAACAGAAAAAATTACCTTGGTGACGGAGTCGTTGACGTTGATGGCAGGCACCTTGAGTTTGCCGTTCTTCATCATTCTGTACAGATGGTGCACGCCAGTTGTCGTCTCTTCCGAAAGCCCCCGGATGCCTACAAACAGTGTCAAAACAGGCTTGGAAAAAATGTTTTTGGCCCGTCCTGAAGGACGACCACACAGTCCAACATTACCACTTCCTCAGGAAACTCACTCCCTGGTTGAAATCCAAATTCTGAGAGATTTGGGGTATCTGCTTCATGGTAAAACCATCTCCAGGTACAACTTCTTTATCTGCTCATCACTTTCTTTCTACAGAAATTCTTCAGTTTCAACAAGTCTTTCACTAGTAATACAGTTTTAGCACAGAATGCCAACAGCTCATTGATCCACCCTTCCTAAGCTGATGTCCTCCGACAGAACATGCACAGCTTCAGCCTGCCCCTGATCCAGCTACAGAGAGGGCCTGCAAAGCTAAGCATCAGGAGGCGTCTGGCTACTACAGCAAGGGCAATTACCGCTGTGCGAAAGTCTTCAGTGCGAAAGTCTTCAGAGGATGAGTCTCACAGGGTTTCCACTCCCTTCCCATAGCACTCACCATCCAGGTACTGGGGGTACTTGTCGTGGACAAGCTGGGTGAGGTCTCCGCCATCGTCCAGGATCATGTTGAGGGGCTGGCCATCAGAGAACACCAGGGTCTGGAACAGTCACAGACAATGTGCATTATTTCAATCTCAAGGTAAACCCATAAAGACGGAAAGAGAAGGGCAACACAAAAAAACCACACATTCTCTCTCTCTCTCATATGCACACACACACACACACACACACACACACACAGACATACAGCTGCCACCAACTATTTCCATATAACTTAGCATAAAAATTAGCCAAGACAAAAAAGAAAAAAGAAAAAGGGCATAACCTTTCACACCAGAAAAAAAAGTTGGCACAGTAAAAAAACAAACAACACACACATGCCCATCAAGAAAACAAGGGAAAAGCCCATACGACTCACATGCTTGACCTTGACCTTTGCATTACCTTGACCTTCAGGTGATCCTCAAGGTCAAACAACTACACCTAGCAATGACACCATACACTAAGAAATGCTTTACACATTTTCCCTACCAAAATACATGTGGCCTTGACCCAAGGTCAACGTCATCCAAGGTCATGCAACATAAAGCTGTTAATTCAAGACATAGGAAGCACAATGGTGCTTATTGGCACTGTCTACCATGAGATATGGTCACTTTTAGTGGTTCACTACCCCATTTTGGTCACATTTCATAAGGGTCAAAATGACCTTGACCTTGATGATATGTGACCAAATGTGTCTCAGGATGAAAGTATAACATGTTCCCCACATAATTATTAAGTTTGAAACAGTTATCTTCCATAGTTCAAGGTCAGGGTCACTTCAAAATATGTATACAATCCAACTTTGAAGAGTTCCTGTGACCTTGACCTTGAAGCAAGGTCAACCAAACTGGTATCAAAAGATAGGGCTTACTTTGCCCTATATACCATATATAGGTAAGGTATCCAATCTCAAAACTTCAGAGAAAATTGAGAAAATGTTTAAAATGGCTGTTTTTTAGACAGCATTTATGGCCCCTGCGACCTTGACCTTGAAGCAAAGTCAAGTCACTGTGTATGTTTTTTGACGCCTTGTCATCATACACCATCATGCCAAATTGGGTGTTGATAGACTTAATAGTCTGTGAGAAAAATCCAATGTTTAAGTTTTTTACGAATGCCCGAATGGACGAAAAGGGTGAGTACATAGATTCACTTTTGCTTCGCATGTGAGTCAAAAACCCACCTGGTCAATGCACCAGATGTACTCCTCGTCTGTCTCCCCCTTCCAGGCGTACACAGGCACTCCCGTCTTGGCAATGGCCGCTGCAGCGTTGTCTTGTGTGGAGAAAATGTTGCAGCTGGACCACTGCACCTGTACACAAGTAAGGAGTTTGTTGGTGCTTAGTCCTCTCATTACTGCAAGAGGCAGACACTGAAGGATATTACTGCCCCTATCCAAATTAAAATGACATGCTTTAGATTTTACTGCAAGCATCAACCATTGGCAGACCAATCTATGAATCAATCTACATTGAGGAATTTGGCTCTATATTCATGAACATCTTTATATCTTTTCAACAGCTTATATCCTCAGACATTTCTGACATATTAGTCAACAACAAAAACCAACAAACCAAATGCATGTAAAAAGGGAGTGGGGGAGAGAAAATAATGTCTTCAAATATTGAAAAAGGAGGACAAGTGAAAAAGTGAGGAATTCTAATCTTAGTGAGTCCATCTCTTCATCATGCTCTGTTTAATCTATGCAGATAATCATCTGGCCATAGCTGCAATACAGCATTTTATAATCAAGTTATCAAACTTCTGTCAGCTCAGAAATTCAAATTATATCAATTAGTACCATATAAATCACACACACACACACACACACACACACACACACACACACACACACACACACACACATTTATGGTCCAAATTTCAGGAACATGCAAAAACACCTTGCAAGATATATGAAATGCAAATGTGATTTTCACAGGAAATCCCAAGAGTATATTGCACACAGCTTTGTGTGTGTGTGTGTGTGTGTTTGTGTGTGTGCGTGTGTGTGTGTAATTAACTCCAGTGTTAATTATGCAATAGATACTGGCCAAAGACAAAGAATTCTAAAAGGCAATGGAACCCCCCCCAAAAAAACAAACAAAAAAACAAAACAAAAACACCACCAAATGCTTTAGAGCAATAACTGTGTGCAGTTTTACATTAATTGCAAAACACATACACACACACAAAGACACACACTCACACACACAAGGACATACACACACACACACAAGGACACACACACACACAAAAACACTCAATTCCTTCAAACAAGCACAGGGTAGAGATGTACTTACCTGAGCACCGAGCTCAGTGAGAGTCTCTATGAGAACTGCAGTCTGCACAGTCATGTGCAGGCAGCCAGCAATGCGGGCGCCCTTCAGCGGTTTCTGGGGTCCGTACACCTTGCGCATCATCATCAGCCCCGGCATCTCATTCTCAGCAATCTCAATCTCCTTCCGCCCACTAGCGGCAAGGTTGATGTCGGCTGGGGAAAATTAAAGCAAAGAATAAGTGTCTGGCACCTTTCTAGGAGATAGCCTTATTATTGTAGTGAAAATAAGGTTGGAAGAAGAGGAGTTTTTGGTTCTGCTTAGTCATATACCAGGAAACACCAACCAACAAGCATTACTATCAAACACTTTCCCGAATCAATTTACACACACACATACAATGCATGTGTGCATGTGCACTTATACACACAACTCCACCCACACAGAAATCACCACAAGTTTAACATTTCAAAAGTCTACCTGGGGGCGACAAACAAATCCCCCCTCATATTCCCTCAGCAGTCTTTACTAAACAAGGGGATTTTTTCCCCCTCCCTCAACTGTGAAGTGTCCTAAACCCAATTTCCTCAGCCTGTAAACTCTAACACAAAGATGCGGAGCAGACAAGGTGTTGACACAGACATCATGTCCCCCCCCCCCCCCCCCCCCAATCCTGAGGTCAGGCAAGGTGAAGACTGCTCCGTGGCCACCTCAGGAAAGATTAATTCGATTCGGACAGCCTGACCAGATAGCATTCACCGATTCAGCAAATAAGAACAGCAGCATGCCATCGTACCCATGTCCTCGGGGCATCTCATGATCCCTCTCACCCTACATGGCCACTGCGCGAGGTGGTCATTCATCACGGTTCAGGCTTTGCATAATTAGCAATTGACGATTTGTCTCACTTCATCTATTGAGACAGTTTCTGACTTGCTTTAGTACTTGTTTTAGGGGAAGCCACCGCTCACTATCACAGATAACCAAGATGATCATTTCACAGAACACACGTGAGTGCGAACCGGTGTCTCGAGAGCTTTGTCCAGAAGAGTTAACTGCCCCTTATTTGGCACGCTTGGTCCCACCCCACTACATAACTCCGTTATGCAGATATTTCGCGCGAATAGCAACTGATGCAAAGATACACCTGGGTGTACAATGCTTTGTCAAACTGAAACAGGCACGTGTCGGGTCAAGGTAGGCGTATTGCAGCACGTTTTTGCAACGCCTGCTTCAGACTCGGATTGCTACCGTACGTGCCGGTTAGGGCGCTGGGTTAGGTTATTGTGACAGATCGAAAATCCACCGCAATGTTTAATTAAGTAATCCCTGTTGTAAATGGTACATATGTCTTTTCCAAGAAATTACTCAACCATTCTTTTTAAGTTCACGCGTTGAAGATGCCGGAGACGGACGCACACGCAACGTTGAACGTCAAGATCTACAAGTACACTCCCAGCTCTGATCTCAGTACTACGTACAGTCGCACATACTGACATAGTTGACGAGAAACCTCCTCCCGCGCACTTGCAACCACGGGGAAGCAATCGACAGCAGAAATCACTTATGTATGCCTTTCGCAATCCTTTCTAGTCGTCACCTACCAACTTTGTAGGGAGGTTTTTGGGCCATGGTGTTGACTGATGATCGTCTGCTTCAGGGACAGGAAATTCGTGTGCTTCTTACCACGTGGATGCACTCAGAGAGACCGACAGCGGACCGGCGTTTCCTTTTATACGTGCGGAGACATTACCATCAGTCACATGGTTTGAATTGGCCAATAAGAAGGAAGTCTGCTCTCCAAGCAGAGACTCTTTCTCACGGTGCACTCACTCGGATCAATCTCCTTCCCAGTGAAAAAGTTCGCCTGCACGTCACACCTGAAAAGAGGATCGAAGATATAAATCATTCGTTTCAAAATGACACCGCTTCGCCTGCGGAGGGTGAAGTGCACATATTTCTGCACCATTTTCATGTTGTCTTCAGACTATTGTGATAACGTTTTCTGGGAATGTGTTTACTGGAAAGTACGGGATCAAGTTATACTGTGTCGACAACGTTGATCTGGGGTCAGTGTGGAGCGACCTGCCCTGAAGTGACCACTACGTACTTGGACCAACACCAAATCTCACTCAGGACAGAACCATGCCTAGTTTCAGTGACCTTTTGCCAGTCTGCTGTCATTGTAAAGTTTTTCTCAACCCATCACAGTTGCATAATAATGTTCTTTATCGTATAAGTCATCCTGAAACGCGTTTGGGAAAAAAACATTCCTATATTAATTCCTTTTGAAATTCTACTGGTTCAGTCATCCACATATCTTCCAGGCACTGTTTGCTACAGAAGGAAAGGTCACGGTCACATCCTGAAATGGGGACAAACATACGTACTGCACGAAAAATGTCTCTTGCTCATTATATCAGGATTAATATCAAAGACAATGCATTTATTTACTAGCATCAGTGTGTGGCAGACAGTAGCAGAGAATAGGTATATGTGTACATTATACTCTGAGAATCGAGGGATGCAACGTACGTCAGACTCATTTGCGTTAGCCACGAAAGGTATTTTCCATGACGCTCTCGGCCCCCCGCTCCCCCCCCTCCCCTCCCTCCCCTCTCCCCCACTCCCCCCCTCCCCCCTTTCCTCGGTGTTTTGGGTTCAACCCCAAACTAGAGAGAGAGAGAGAGAGAGAGAGAGATCATTGATAGTTCTACCTGCTGTTTAGGACCACAGGAGGAAGTTGTCGTTTTCAGAAATATAATAGATGTACACTGTTGGTGGACAGTATCGGGGTATGTAAAATGGTTTATGTTAATGAAGCAGATTGAGACGTATTTGCAGGCCTTTACAAAACAGAAATGACCACGAGGATCCCTTGCAGGTGCAGGGGCAAATCGTTTCCCTTCCTGTCCAAGCGATACTTGTGGTCATTTTCGTTTTGACTTAGGAAATATGGCAGTCTATCTTTGACCTACATAAGCAAGCTTTTATCCTCAACCCTTTTTCGCAAAGTAAAAGAAGCAATAAGTTTTCAGCAAGCTTGATTTACCTATGCAATGGTTGATTATCGTATTCTTATTGTAGAAAGCTTTTCCTCTGATTGGTAAATGTACGTATGTACATGTATGTATTTGGCTCTTGTATATAGCGCCAAACTCAAACCAAAGGCGTGCTCGAGGCGCTCAACATATTTAACCATCAAAGAAATGGGTCTTCGGGCGGGATTAGAAAGCCTGTAGAGGCGAAGACTTCTTAATTTCTTCTGGAGTGTTGTTCTAGATCTTAGCCCTGCCTTTACAAATGCTCTCTCTCCATACTTCCTGGTGATGTGGCGCGGAACATGGAGAAGTGAAATATACGCAGATCTGAGATCTTGCCCGGGCATATACTGCAGCTCTTGAGGAGTTCAAGCAGATACTTTGAGCCCACTCCACTGACACGGTTTGATATACGGCACATTCTAGAAAGCAAACAAGTTATTACCTTCGCCAAGGCAAGGAGGTTATGTTTTCCACTCGGTTAGCTCGTTCGTTCGTTCATTCGTTAGTTATTCAGCAAAATAATTCATAAAGTTCAACACGGATTCTGTAGAAATTTAGTGCAAGTTCAGGGTTTTACCCAAGAAACGATCAATAAGATTTTAGAGGTTACCTTTTATCTCGTTTTGGAATTACAACTATAAGTAGAAATTGTTTCGCCTGGCGCGAAGGCCAGCGGAAGCCCCGTAGCTATATAGAGGATGTCATTTCCCACCAAACAGACCCCCTCACCCCCCACCCCCCACCCCCACCCCCACCCTCGTCTGTCTTGTTTGTCCAACAAGTGGAGACATCTCCTGATGTAGTTGTGACTGATTCTCGGACTTGCCCACAATACCGTCAGATTCCTCTACTTGAAATGTAAGTGAACTCTCTCTCTCTCTCTCTCTCTCTCTCTCTCTCTCTCTCTCTCTCTCTCTCTCTCTCTCTCTCTCTCTCTCTGCGTGTTGTGGTTAAGAATAGCCGCATTGCATCTCCCTATGTGCATTGATAACAGGCGAAAAACTAGAGAGATCGATATTTGATTCGATCTTACTCTAACCAGCATCAGTGATTAGCGTGGTCAATGACCTTACATAGCCCACGAAGGTTGATAGGTGCTCCCTCAACATTGCTTACTACGGATAATTTGGGCTGAAATGGTCGAAGTCGGAAACATTCGGATCGTCGTTTAGCTTACGATTACACCCGAATCACGCGGACCGTTAAGGTGCATGGAGTACAGTACCGCCGAGCAAGACGTTTGTCACAAAACGCAGATACATTAACGCGGCCGGATCTTAGCAATACTCCCCAGGCGTGCGAAGTCAGTCAGGCGGAGTGGCGGGTGCGGTCTGAGCTGAGCGCTATCATCGGTATGTCACGTGACTGTAAGGCCAAGATTTCAAACTGGGGTACTCTGTCCACCCGGACAGAGTACCTCGGGTACATTGTCCGCGAATGTTTCCGACTTCGACCATTTCAGCCCCAGTATGACCTTTTGGCCCGTTTTCAATCCGCGTACCGTGCTCATCATTCCACCGAAACATGCAGCTCTGCTCCGTGTTCTAAACGATTTTCTCGTTGCTTCTGACAATTCCAAAGTTTCTCTTCTTACTCTGTTGGACTTGAGTGCCGCGTTCGACACAATAGACCATGGAATTCTTCTCACCCGTCTTAGAAACGTTTTTGGCATTGGGAACTTAGCACTCTCTTTCCTGCATTCATATATCTCAGAACGTAGACAGACTGTTTCGATCTCGGGTTTTGCTTCTGATCCTACACCTCTCAAGTACGGAGTCCCTCAGGGCTCTGTTCTGGGTCCTCTGCTGTTTCTACTGTACACCCAACCACTCTCCAATGTAATTGACAGTCATTCAGTCTCTCACAGTGAATTTGCTGATGATACCCAGCTCTACAACTCCTCCCATCCCAGTCAAATCCACTCTCTTCTTTCTACCAGCGAACACTGTATCTCTGACGTGAAACGGTGGATGACCCGGAACAAGCTCCAACTCAATGACTCAAAAACTGAAGCACTCCTGGTGGGCGGCGGAGGCAAATCGGATCAGGCCCTCAAACTAACCATTGGTCACAGTGACATCGTCTTCTCTAAGTCTGTTAGAAATTTAGGCGTCATGTTTGACGATGATCTGTCAATGAGATCTCATGTCAACAAAGTCTGTCATTAGCATATTACGAGCTAAGGAAAATTAGTACCATTCGTCATTATCTTTCTCAGCAGGCCACCAAAACGCTCATCACATCACTTGTTCTGTCTCGTCTCGACTATGGAAACTCTTCTCGCTGGCATCCCCGACACTCTGCTTAACAAACTCCAGAAAGTTCAGAATTGTGCTGCTAGGCTAGTTTTTCGATGTTCCAAGCGTACCCATGTCTCATCACTCCTACATACACTTCACTGGCTCCCCATCTCCCAGAGGATAGATGATAAACTTGCTACTTTGTGCTTCAAGGCCATCGACAACACCGCGCCACACGCTCTTACAGAAATTCTTGCAGTTTACACGCCCTTCAGATCTCTACGCTCAGCTGCTGACTCTAGAATGCTTAAGGGGTCCCGCCGTAATAAGAAAACTCAAGGACAGCGTGCCTTCTCCTATATTGGACCTGTAACCTGGAAAAGTCTCCCTCTCTCAGTCCGTCATTCTGACACGCTGCCCCAGTTCAAAAGTGCTCTAAAGACCCATCTCTTCCGATATTGTATAGTTTGTTCTATTGGATCTTAGCTTTTGTGTTGTTTTTTTGTTTATGTGTGTAGTGTGTGAGTTTTTGTAGGAATGTGGTGTTGAGTGGTTGTATGAGTGTTGATTTTTTGGATTGTAAACGCCATGAGCTTACCTGTCAAGGGAAGATATGTGCATATGAATAAACTATTATTATTGATGGATGGATGGATGGGTGGATGGATGGGTGTGTGTGTGGATAGACGGACGGACGGACGGACGGATGGATTACTGAATGGCTATGGATATACAGGTGGATGGGAAACGTGTATATGGAAAAAAAGAAACATTGCATGAAATGATTTGTTGACACCTGAATGAATTTCTGGGGACGTAAGAAATCCCTCTTTCAGTTACGCTGTAACGTTGTCGTGGGGAAAGGGAGACAACTGCAGGAGGAGAGATAGCACGCAGGTCTGAGCGTGAAAGAAGTAGGGAATGGATTAAATACGTATGCTCCAGCACTCACCACGAGCATGTCTGGGAATGACATTAGCAAGTAACCTCGGCTGATTCTCGTGGGGACGTGATTTTTTCGTGTTCACGTGAATCAGAAGATGCCCGGCAGAATTTGTCTGAGACCGTCAGTCAGCCGACTTGATTAACTGCATGGCATAATTATGTGCTTGTAACGCTGTACCTGTAACTGCGTGTACCTGTAACTGCATGCATGGCATATGTGCTTGTAACGCCGTACCTGTAACTGCATGCATGGCATAATTATGTGCTTGTATCGCTGTACCTGTAACTGCATGCATGGCATATGTGCTTGTAACGCTGTACCTGTAACGCTGTACCTGTAACTGCATGCATGGCATATGCGCTTGTAACGCTGTACCTGTAACCGCATGCATGGCATATGTGCTTGTAACGCTGTACCTGTAACACTGTACCTGTATCTGCATGCATGGCTTATGTGCTTGTAACGCTGTACCTGTAACCGCATGCATGGCATATATGCTTGTAACGCTGTACCTGTATCGCTGTACCTGTAACTGCATGCATGGCATATGTGCTTGTAACGCCGTATTCGTAACTGCATGCATGGCATATGTGCTTGTAACGCCGTACCTGTAACTGCATGCATGGCATATGTGCTTGTAACGCTGTACCTGTAACTGCATGCATGGCATATGTGCTTGTAACGCCGTACCTGTAACTGCATGCATGGCATATGTGCTTGTAACGCCGTACCTGTAACTGCATGCATGGCATATGTGCTTGTAACGCCGTACCTGTAACTGCATGCATGGCATATGTGCTTGTAACGCCGTACCTGTAACTGCATGCATGGCATATGTGCTTGTAACGCTGTACCTGTAACTGCATGCATGGCATATGCGCTTGTAACGCTGTACCTGTAACCGCATGCATGGCATATGTGCTTGTAACGCTGTACCTGTAACACTGTACCTGTATCTGCATGCATGGCATATGTGCTTGTAACGCTGTATCTGTAACCGCATGCATGGCATATATGCTTGTAACGCTGTACCTGTATCGCTGTACCTGTAACTGCATGCATGGCATATGTGCTTGTAACGCCGTATTCGTAACTGCATGCATGGCATATGTGCTTGTAACGCCGTACCTGTAACTGCATGCATGGCATATGTGCTTGTAACGCTGTACCTGTAACTGCATGCATGGCATATGTGCTTGTAACGCCGTACCTGTAACTGCATGCATGGCATATGTGCTTGTAACGCTGTACCTGTAACCGCATGCATGGCATATGTGCTTGTAACGCCGTACCTGTAACTGCATGCATGGCATATGTGCTTGTAACGCCGTACCTGTAACTGCATGCATGGCATATGTGCTTGTAACGCTGTACCTGTAACTGCATGCATGGCATATCATATGTGCTTGTAACGCCGTACCTGTAACTGCATGCATGGCATATGTGCTTGTAACGCCGTACCTGTAACTGCATGCATGGCATATGTGCTTGTAACGCTGTACCTGTAACTGCATGCATGGCATATGTGCTTGTAACGCCGTACCATACGTCTCTCTGTCTCCGGCTTATTCTATCACCGACTATACGTATACTTGTTTTTACTTTCTGTTCTTTTCTATTCGTTTGCATCAGTCCATTGGTCTATCTTCTCGCCCATTATCACGCACCTCTCTCTATCTCTGCCTGCCTGTCTGTCCGTCCGTCCGTCCTTCCCCCCGTCCGTCCGTTTGTTCGTCGTCTGTCTGTCTGTCTGTCTGTCTGTCTGTCTGTCTGTCTGTCTGTCTGTCTGTCTGTCTGTCTGTCTGTCTGTCTGTCTGTCTGTCTGTCTGTCTGTCTGTCTGTCTGTCTGTCTGTCTGTCTGTCCGTCCGTCCGTCCGTCCGTCCGTCCGTCCGTCTCTCTCTCTCTCTCTCTCTCTCTCTCTCTCTCTCTCTCTCTCTCTCTCTCTCTCTCTCTCTCTCTCTCCAACTATGTCAGTCTCTAGGATACATTGGGGCCCTACTAAAGTTGATACTTTCGTAAGTAACATTAGTAACGATGATTTCAATAAACAGATAGCCAAAGCATCAAACAAACTACAACAATCGGTTGAAGAATCCCTGAAAATATTTATTGACTCCTTAACCTCTGCCTCATGCGTTGATTGCATGAAAACGGAAAGAAGGATCAACCACTCCGCTTTGCGTGAAAACCGATATATTTGGTTTGATAGTGAGTATAAGGAAGCCAGACAGACAACTAGAAGAGCTCTAACGCAGGAGAGATAACTGAAAATTCCGACCTCGATGCCTCAATCACTGAAATAGAAGTTAAATCGACTATTCAGTGCATTAAAGGAGGGAAATCGGCAGGCCTTGATGGTATACCGGGCGAAAGCTTCAAAATAGCATGAGACAAGATCGTCCCTTTTTGATAGCCATTTTTTTCCGCAGCTTGGTCATAGTCATTCATAGTTCTTATCTACAAAAAGCAACAAAATGGATCCAGACAATTACAGAGACATCTCCCTATTACCCATTCTCAGCAAACTGTTTTCATCCATTCTAGCGAGACGTCTCCGCACATGGCTAGAAGTGGAGAACAAAATATGTTCTGAGGAATCCGGATTCCGGCCAGACCACTCTACGATTGACCACGTTTTTGTTTTGCGTTCCATTGCTCTGAAACATGTGTATGGAAGGGGCCGTGGTAAACTATAGCCTTTGTAGACTATAAAAAGGCATTCGAGTAGTGGACTGTAACAAAATTCATCAATATCTTAGAAGCTATGTACTCAATGTATAGTCCTGCGTTAGATGGCAACATCAAACTTCCGATTTTTTTACCTGCCCGATTGGCGTAAAACAGGGAGCAAAAGAGAGCACTTCCATTTTCTTAATGTACATCAACAAAGTGGCGGATTACGTCCTAGCACATGGTAAGCATGGAGTGCAGTTGCTACCAGGCGAGAACGAGATATTTATATTTCTGTTTGCCGATGACATTGTTTTATTGCCTACCACGCCAGCAGGGCTACAAAATCAGATCAGCTCCCTTGCAGTCGTGTCAGGAAACCTTGGGCTCCAAGTGAACACTGAAAAGACCAAGGTGATGGTCTTTAGACGAGGAGGGTATTTAGCAGATGGAGAAAAGTAGCACCTTAAGCCAAAAAGCTTGAAAGTGGTAAATGAGTACAAATACTTAAGCCGTACATTTACTAC
>JAWQFJ010003096.1:81736-84236 GCA_034096865.1 Theodoxus fluviatilis
ATCAATCAATCAATCAATCAATCAATCAATCAATCAATCAATCAATCAATCTCTCTCTATCTCTTTCATAATAGTTTTTGAGTGTATTAACATGTTTTGAAAGGAAATCTACCGTAGCTCGATCGAGCACACACTTATTTCGCCTCAGCACGTTGTGCTCAGTTCGAGAATAATATTGTCTGTTCATGCACACATGAGTCACCTTCTCACATTTCTTTTCATTAAATGTAGCTTCCTAAACCTTTTAAATGTAGTACGCAGTTTTCTTATGAAACCACATATCCTTGAGCACTATGATAAGGAGAAGTGCGTGTTACTGTGCAGTTTCGTCTGCTAGACACTAAAAATAGCGAAGCTGCTGAGAGTTATCTTCCCGCTAGATGGCGCATCAGAGAATCATGTGATAGCTCATCAGCGGTGGGACAGTCAGACGGACGGCTAAGTACGTTGACAAGGTTGTGGGCAGATATCACACCAACTCGCCAAGATGATGCCCGAATTGACTTTCAACATTGACCATGGCTATTTGGAGGCCTTGCTGCGGGGCTTCAAGACGGGAATTTTGACGGAATCGGATTATTTGAACCTGGTTCAATGCGAAACACTGGAAGGTAGGTACCGCCTCCGAGTCGTGCAGAGCCAGAGGTGACTTGCTTGACTTCCAATCTGTCATCACATGACTCGGGAAGGCCACTGCTTTCGTGGTGGACGCTTTCAAGAAATAATCGCTTCAATTATTGTCTTTTTATCAGGTTAGAGGAGTTAACTTTAGTCGACGATGAACGTGCGCAGACGTGAAAGTCTTCCTTTATGTTGATGTAGTTCTGTTTCCTGTTACTTAGTGTTTCTGTCTTAGTGTCAAACTCGCAGGTGAACTTGGAGGGACCGGTCGGTCACTGTGATCGTCAGCAAGGTCGTTGAGAGCGTGGTGACAGTGGAATGTTCACTACCCTTTCGTGTGCAGTCTCGCTTTTCGAACTAACAGTGCTTGTCAGAGCATTTTATTCAACGAGGATGTCATGGACGATGGATGATCGTGTTCATTTATGATTTACATGTAGAACGTCGATTAGGGGTGCAGTATGAGTATTGTGACTTTCTCTTTCCTTTGTTTTCTTTTTTCAAGCGACTGCAAAGACGTTCAATTCTGTAATTGTGTCAAATCGCTCTTCCAGTTTCAAGTTGATCCATGAGTCGTTCTGGAGGGGGACATGCCTTTCAGTCCATGTCGTTCATTTATACTTAGTCAAGAGGAGAAACAAACTGATGTTGTAATTTTTCTGAAATTCAAAGTTTGTAAATTGAGAATACATAAACAATGACACAACAAATAGTTATGGTTGGCAAGATGGCAAGGCTAAGAGACATCCACACCAGCATCAGTTTCAGAGAAATCTTCATAAGTAGTTTGTCACAGATGTAGGTGTACAGGAGTCAAAACTCTTTGACTTCCTGACACAGTAGTTGTTTGTGAAATCCGAACAGATAGGGCAAAATGGAAAAAAGTGGTTGTGGTAACCAGACCGACAATATTATTTTCTGCTGATCCTAAACTTTTTGTCAGTAATGTTTATATTTTAAAAAGCATAGAAAGAAATTGACAGTACTTAAACAACAGACTGCACGCTGTCCCATCATCCCTGCCCAATGAGCACTGGGGGAATCCACTAATACACTTTTAAAAAGCATTTTCAGCAAAAGAAAGTTTGGTTTATGTTCAATCTGGCCTCTTCTATAACGGAAACAAGTTCAGGCTGACCTACCAACCAATGTTTTTTTGTTGTTGACTTGTTACCTTAACCACAAATTATTTTGGGGTTGGAGGCCTTAAGCTCAAAGTCATAGTAGATTCAGATCAAAACATGTCTGTAAAGGAAATGAAGAACAAGCTAAAGGAGCATACAGTCATGAATTACAAGATGACAAACGTGACGCTAACTCCTCGAGGCGATACATGACATGCTCATGTCACATGGGACACTTCACACCTTCACCTTGCTGGTATGGAGCATGGAACTTAAATCAATGGCCAGAAACTCCCTGATGGGAGCAGTGCCAGCCAGATGGTTTGCAGAGGAAAAGCCCTGTAAATTCTCTTCCTTCAGGGGAGCAAATTTTTCAGGTGTCTGAAATAGAGTGGGATGTATTACTAGTGTTCTATCCATCCAAAACATGATACACTTCAAACTTTATGCTGTAATCACAATGTCTGCATTACTTTGGCGCCATCTTGATTATGGTGGATGTAGAAAAGAAAAGAAAAAACCTGTGTCTTCCACATGTATGCTAATTGCAGCTAAAAGAAGAAAATAGATGAATTATCAGTAAACATAAGTGATGAAAACAACCTCATGGTTTTATTGCAAGCAGAACACCAAACACAGCGTGAAATTAAGTTTGTACTTTGCCATTTTTTCTTCTCCTTCCTTCTTTTTATTTTATTTTCATAACCATAATTTGCCAGTTTCTGAAAGGACACAGATCCCTTTTGACTCCATGT
>JAWQFJ010003096.1:89236-104236 GCA_034096865.1 Theodoxus fluviatilis
ACTCCCTTCTGTCTCTGTTACCTCACCTTGGAGGATGCTTTCATTTGGGTTCCAGGTCTCCAGACAGGCTGATATGCTCTGTGTCTTGGATGGAATGAAGTCTCCTCTGTTGCTGTTTTGGATTGCATTCTTAGGCAGAATTACTTTCTTGATCATTTCCTTTAACAGCAGCACATTGATATTGCTTTCCCTCTTCAGATCCCCCCGTGGGTTCAGGGTAATAACTTGATCATTTCCTTTAACAGCAGCACATTGATATTGCTTTCCCTCTTCAGATCCCCCCGTGGGTTCAGGGTAATAACTTGATCATTTCCTTTAACAGCAGCACATTGATATTGCTTTCCCTCTTCAGATCCCCCCGTGGGTTCAGGGTAATAACTTGATCATTTCCTTTAACAGCAGCACATTGATATTGCTTTCCCTCTTCAGATCCCCCCGTGGGTTCAGGGTAATAACTTGATCATTTCCTTTAACAGCAGCACATTGATATTGCTTTCCCTCTTCAGATCCCCCCGTGGGTTCAGGGTAATAACTTGATCATTTCCTTTAACAGCAGCACATTGATATTGCTTTCCCTCTTCAGATCCCCCCGTGGGTTCAGGGTAATAACTTGATCATTTCCTTTAACAGCAGCACATTGATATTGCTTTCCCTCTTCAGATCCCCCGTGGGTTCAGGGTAATAACTTGATCATTTCCTTTAACAGCAGCACATTGATATTGCTTTCCCTCTTCAGATCCCCCCGTGGGTTCAGGGTAATAACTTGATCATTTCCTTTAACAGCAACACATTGATATTGCTTTCCCTCTTCAGATCCCCCCGTGGGTTCAGGGTAATAACTTGATCATTTCCTTTAACAGCAGCACATTGATATTGCTTTCCCTCTTCAGATCCCCCGTGGGTTCAGGGTAATAACTTGATCATTTCCTTTAACAGCAACACATTGATATTGCTTTCCCTCTTCAGATCCCCCCGTGGGTTCAGGGTAATAACTTGATCATTTCCTTTAACAGCAGCACATTGATATTGCTTTCCCTCTTCAGATCCCCCCGTGGGTTCAGGGTAATAACTTGATCATTTCCTTTAACAGCAGCACATTGATATTGCTTTCCCTCTTCAGATCCCCCCGTGGGTTCAGGGTAATAACTTGATCATTTCCTTTAACAGCAGCACATTGATATTGCTTTCCCTCTTCAGATCCCCCCGTGGGTTCAGGGTAATAACTTGATCATTTCCTTTAACAGCAGCACATTGATATTGCTTTCCCTCTTCAGATCCCCCCGTGGGTTCAGGGTAATAATTGACCCACCGCGTCTCCCTGCTTTTTTTTGTAAGAGGCGAATAACTAGGGACACCATGACTTGATTTGCATTTTCTCTAAACTGTTCTAGTAATTTTCATGCTTAATGGCCTTACACATGGCCTACAAAGACTGATAAGCCGTAAAACGCTATCCATCCATCCATCCTTCCTCAGAGAGTATTTTGAATGGTGTCTGCCACTGTGTTGCCTTGCGTTGTGAGACATCCCGTCATTTTATCTTATATCCCCATTTCCAAAAATATTTGAAATGTTAATTACCCACTGTGTTTTTGTGCAGTTTGAAGCAGACAATCATGCCTCAGTCACCATATTTTGTGGAGAACGCATTGCTTACCCTCTTCACAAAGTATTTCAATTGATCATCTTTATAAGCACTGCATTTTCTTGCTATTAGAGGCCGTCATCACAACCATCTACACTTCCAGTGGTTAGCCTTTTCACAGCATGGAATAACAACATACACTTGTGTTTTCCTGCAGTTTGAAGCCTTCATCACCACTATTCACGGGTAACACAATGGTTAGCCTACTCGCAGGATAGTCTGAACAGCAATGAACACTTGTGGGTTTTCCCTTGCAGTTTGAGGCAGACCGCCGTGCCTTCATCATCACCATCAACTCTTTTGGCACGGAGCTGAGCAAGGAGGACCGCGCCAAGCTGTACCCCCACTGTGGTCACCTCTTCCCCGATGGCCTGTCCATGCTGGCCAAGGCTGAGGAGTACGAGAATGTCCGGGCCGTTGCTGACTACTACGCCGTGAGTACGCCCTGCACTCCGAGTGTTTTGGATGTCGTGGTAATGGCAGGCTTGTGTATTGTGAATGTCTGCTGTGTTTGTTACATGTAGTTGACAGAATGCCAAGTTTGGTGTATTATGTGTGAATTACATCATGTTCATTTACTAACAGAATTGGTTCCTTATGGGGATGGCTAATAATAGTATACGAAGCATTGATACAAGAACTGTTTTTTCCATTTATAAGATGCTTGTTGGCAACACATGTCATTTGCTCTCCATAACATGTTGACTTTTCTCCATTCACAGAGCTACAAACCGATGTTTGAGGGAGTGGGGAATGAGGGGAAGACCCTCGAGGACAAGTTCTTTGAGTATGAGGTGAGGAATGATCCTTTAATCATCATCATCATCGTCATCATCATCATCTTCCATCATCATCATCATCATCATCATCATCATCATCATCATCATCATCATCATCACCATCACCATCATTTCTGTCCTTTTTTGAAAGTAAATTGTTTTGGGATCATTTCACCCCCGGTCGCCGCTGTGCAGCCCCCGGTGACCGGTTTTGCTCCTGGGTAGGAGGGGCAGTGTGGGTGAAGCACCTTGCCGAAGGATTCAATTCGGGATTAGTGCAGATTAGAACACCACACCCCATTGGTCGCAAGCAACTACAGGTCAAAAGCTCTAACCACTGGGTCACATAGCTATGTCCTAATGCACTGCCTGCCAACGCTCAAGTGCTAGTTTCCCCTGTGGGTTGGGGGTAAGAACTGTGACTTCCTACGTGATTCGTGAGAGACTAGTGAATAGGGAGATTGTGACTTGCTTGTACTCTACTTCTTGTGACTGTTCATGATCAATGGCCTTACATAGCCTACGCAGGCTGATAGGCGGTAGAACTCCTTTCATCATCATCATTCATTATCTCAAGTGCTCATGTACACCTTGCTTGTTTTTTCTCTCTTTGGCCTGATTTTAATTATGAAGAATGCTTGAGCATAGAATTGAAAGTCTGAAAGAAGGTTCTGGGAAGATGTTTCCTGTAGAAAATGTGACTGATCGACTTGTATCAGGAAAGTTTTTATTTCTCGTCAAGGAAATGTCCAGATCATGAAAGTAGTGCCAGGTATTAGCAACTTTATTGCAGGGTGCAGCGACACATCTTCTGCGTAAATACTCAGGAAAAGTTTGACTCTCATTAAAAAAAGTACCTTTATGAAAAGTATTCCTGCTGATTCTTAGTGATATAGTTGCATAATCTGTCATGACATCTCTTCATATCCACTCTTTGACTAAATCTTGCGTGTTGCCTCTGCAGAAGGTTATGACTGTCAATCATATCTTTGCATGCCACTTACAGAGTGGGATTTGTCTTTCTAGGTGTTGCATGCCACTTACAGAGTGTGGGATTTGTCTTTCCAGGTGTTGCATGCCACTTACAGAGTGTGGGATTTGTCTTTCCAGGTGTTGCATGCCACTTACAGAGTGTGGGATTTGTCTTTCCAGGTGTTGCATGCCACTTACAGAGTGTGGGATTTGTCTTTCCAGGTGTTGCATGCCACTTACAGAGTGTGGGATTTGTCTTTCCAGGTGTTGCATGCCACTTACAGAGTGTGGGATTTGTCTTTCCAGGTGTTGCATGCCACTTACAGAGTGTGGGATTTGCCTTTCCAGGTGTTGCATGCCACTTACAGAGTGTGGGATTTGTCTTTCCAGGTGTTGCATGCCACTTAACGAGTGTGGGATTTGCCTTTCCAGGTGTTGCATGCCAATTAATGAGTGTGGGATTTGTCTTTCCAGGTGTTGCTGATGAAGAACGCCTTCATGCATCAGTTCCAGTTCGGCGTCTTCTACGCCTACGTCAAGCTCAAGGAGCAGGAATGTCGCAACATCATCTGGATCGCCGAGTGCGTGGCCCAGCGCCACAAGGCTAAAATCAACTCCTACATCCCCATCTTCTAAGCAGCCCTGGACTGCGTACATTCACAGAGCAGGAGACAGAGAGAGAAGAGAGGAAAACATCATGTTGTAGACACTGTGGTTTGATGGGGAAGATTAACCACACTGGTCTTTTTGCACCCACTTGCTGGTGGTTGATGAAATAAGGTTGTCACTAGGTAGATCTTCGTGTGTGGATTCTCTGTGCATCAGGGATACTGCATAGTTAAGGGGGATTTCTGCTGCTGTTGATGTACATGTGAAGATGTTGAAATTTCCTAAGAAGATGTATATATATATATATATATATATATTATTTGTCCCCATGACAATGACTGTCATCTGTTTCCTCAACTGCCTTTCCACAACCAAGGTTTTCTTCTTTTTCTTTCCTCCCTCTTCTCCCCCCCCCCCCCATTTTCACTTTCTTCATTAGTGAATGAAATAGCAGTTGGTTGGTGACATTTACATCTGGGAGTATGATTTAGACTACGACATGTTCATGCACTTGGTCATCCTCATGGTAAAATCCCAGCATTCATTCACATTGTAAAGAAATGTTTTCTTCCTTATCGCCATGAATGGACAAATCCTAGAAAACCCCATGCACCCGTGCAATTAATCTCCAATTGTTGTGACTTTTGTTGAAGAATTGTGCTATCATTTGATTGTGATGGATGTGAAGGCAATAATTGTGTAGCAGTTCAGGTTTCTTAGGGCTTGACATGACTGCTCTCTGAACAAATGACGGCGATCTGACAATGAATGTGGATGGAAACTAAATGTGAATATGTCTCGAGTCCGTTTGCATTTCTTGTACATTCCACATGGCACATGCATGAGCGTTATTGGATGAAAATCACAGATTCCTAGAGGCTTGTGACTGTAGGAGGAAGTGACAGCAAAATTTGGGGGCTACGACACTGCAGACGATAACAGAGGTCGCCTTGGGCATGACAGCAGCAAGCCTGCCTTGTTTCAGGCTAGGTTTCATGGCCAATGTGAATGAAAATGTCTCGGCAAAATTAACATGCATGTTGACATGATTGAATATTATCATTACTGATATTATCACTGATACAGAATCATGATGATATATACTCTTTTTGAAGAGATTCACATATATCTTATAATCTCCCTCTCTCTTGTGTGTATAATCCAAATGTACCAGATGCATATTATCAGGAGACAAGTAAATGTGTCACGAAATGTGCTTTGTACCCAAGCTTCATTCCATGGAAATAATTATGTTGAAAGTCAGGGGTCAATGACCTTCTTTCGATGTGTAGGTCGGATAAAATGACACATTCACAGATGCAACCCTGCTAGGAAAGTATGGCTAACAGCATCAGTGTGAGGAAAGTATTTCAGGAAGCTAGTCATATTGTCGTGAGCTGCCATAATGTCTATGTAACACTTTTCTCATTATTTTGCTAGGGTAATATGATTGTTTAGTGAACTACTGAACAGTTACATAGTTAGAGGACTTGTACAGTACTGCACAGAAATTAATCAGGATGATATTTATTGACTTCGAAGGTCTCATCTTCTTTCTCATTGGTTGTCTTTGTTAAATTGTAAATTTTATCAGATGCATGTAAGTATGGTAATGGTGTTCATGCACTTTCTTCTCCCTGTGAAAATATTTTCTCACCCTTTCCCCCTCAGCATGCATACATGTACATATCAAGATCTGCGTTGCAGTTTTCGTCTGGTGATATCAATGTAGATAAAATTTATAGAATGTTGATAATCCTCATGTTAAAAAACATGTCTTTGTCTCCTGTTAGTCGGAATCTGTACAAGTGTAACATGCATTAAAATTGTCATCGAAATTGAATTCTCTCTGCGCCTTGTTTTTCATTTTTGTAACTTTGAGAACAATGTAGCTTAATGGCCAGTCATAAAGATGAACCTGTGGCCAATTTCTAGGAATAGTCATTATGGTGGGATGATTTTAGGGGCAACATCGATAGCAACTGCTTGAAAGTAGGGATTTTCTCTCTTATTACCACGGTGAATGAAATAGCAGATAGAAGAAAGGGAGTAGGGACTCCAATAAACTTGAAAATGGCGTGTCTTTCTCACAGACACACACACACACACAAGCAGACGGCGATGAAGTGTACGGCGCTGAAATGTACGGCGCTGAAGTGTCGCCGCGCTGAAATGTACGGCGCTGAAATGCTGGCGCTGAAATGTCATGGAACCCAGGATTGGCATGAAATAATTTGCACTATTGTAACTTACAAGTCAGGAGCTGTGAAGTGTTTCAGCTCAACATTAGTAGTTATCATTAGCAGTGTTGTCATAAGTGAATAGCAAGTGTGATGTCTGCTTTTCAAATTACGTGCTACACTCAATGGGAAAAAAAAAGAAGTGGAATACAGATGAAAATTGAAAAGAATATAGAACAAAGTAGATGAAAATTTCAATCAAATGACAATTCATAATGAAATCAGTGAAAGATCCATTTTATTTACCAAGAGTGCAATACACAAGTGATAATGCAGTGGTTACACATCACATTTTGAAATGCATACAAGTACAGAGGGACAAGTCCATGTGCAGATCTGTACATGTTACGTATGTGCAGATTGTAAAGGGCTTTGTGTCAAGGCATCTGTAGGCTGTGAGAAATTGCTGCACAAAGAATACACACACACACACACAAACACCCACATACACACACACACACACACGCGCGCGCACACACACACACACAAGCTCAGGTGGAAAGTCAGATTTTTGAGGGGAAAAAAAGTCAACATACAAATGATCAAATACCTTGATACGTGTCGTGGAAATTGGCTTGGTAAGAGAGTACAAAATTTGTTTGATTGATTCTAAAAGTTTTTACTCTTTATTCATCCTTTTACCATGTGTGATTATATTCATTGCACATTAAAAAAAAAATTGTCATAGTGTTACATTTTCTAGGTGCATAACAGTAAAGATAGATTAATAATGCAACATCATTTTAGCTGTAAAGTTTTAAGCACTCTGTATTGAATAATTTGTGAACTACTTTTGGGAAAGCATTCAGTGAAGCATACTTTTTAACAAGATGGACAATGAAAATCACAAATACATTTACAGCATTTATCATAATGTTTACAATAAACACAAACAACAAGTTACACAAAAATTGTAGAAATGATTGTAATACAGAACACATCTATCCCTTAAAACTTCACATTAATAGATATATGTCTTTTTTTTAACCAGAAGCTTTATAATAGTATTAAATCTGACAAAACAATATCTTGGTGGACAGAAACATCTGAATATCTACATGTATACATGTATGGTTCAGATCAGTTAAAAGCACATTGCACAACCCTGTCACGACTGATAATTTGAGAGAGAGAGAGAGAGAGAAAGAGAGAGAGAGAGAGAGAGAGAGAGAGAGAGAGAGAGAGAGAGAGGGGCAGGCAGGCAGGCAGGCAGGCAGGCAGGCAGGCAGGCAAGCAGGCAGGCAGGCAGGCAGGCAGGCAGGCAGGCAGGCAGGCAGGCAGGCAGGCAGGCAGGCAGGCAGGCAAGCAGGCAGGCAGAGACAGACACACACACATGCTGAAGCTGAGGTTGGCAAAAAACAGCTAATTTTGTTAATGATACAGATCAGATGTTTTAATTTCATTTCAAGATTTTTTTTGTACCAACAAAGTAAAGAAAATCATTTCCTTCATTAATTTAGGTTGTGAATCTAATTGTTACATGCAAGGTGGCATTTCCCCCCAAAGTAATCACACCAATACTGCTGGAATTTTCCCCAATACACCACAAACAATGCGACCAAACATTTTTAGTATTTTAGGATCCTGAGTAAACTGCAATCTTTGTGCATGATGAAAGAAAAAAGGATTGCAGTTTTTCAGTTTGATTTAATCTAAACATTATCAAAGCACTGTATCTCTAAACTGGAAGGAGTCCAGGAAAAAATCTACAAAAGGCTTTCACACTGATGAAGGGCAAAATGCAACAAGATCAGTTTTGATGAAGAAAGAACTTTGATTCAATGCTAACAAAAATATGCTCAGTTACATGAAGACTTGTGTGTACTGGCTCACATAGTACAGCTGGAAGACCTCACTATCATGTTTCCAAGTCCTTGGTATGATGACAACATGGTAAATGAGACAAGGTCAAGGACTATTAATAAGTACATTTCATTAGGTACTTAACAATGCTCCCACAAAAAATTTCCCCATCACCTTTCACTTTCTGCCAGAAATGTATGCTTAAAACTCAGTTGTAGAATCAAAATAATTTACTAAATAAAACTGATAGTTAATTTCATACATGCTGTTATAAAAATCCCACAAAACAAAGAGAGTTTTAGAGATTAAAAATTAACAACATTTACTCAAAGTGTAAGCTGTTGCATTTTGTAAAGAGTCATAAACAAATTACGTTTGTTTTGAGTATCAATAAAATGCAAAGCATAAACCACAGCTTCATATCACACTAGGAAACAATGACAAGAATCTCTGTGGAAACAGCGAGGGAACACTCTTACACAGGCAACATCCACCTGATTCATTGTAGGCAATATGAGACATGGGACATTTCACATCCGTCGAAATAGCCCTGTGTACGAACTCGAAGGAGTGACTCTAAAGCACAGAACGTTCTTCACACATGCTGGACCAAACAATTGGCAAGCCCTGTCAATAGTATGGCTTGCGTACGCTCCTCTCTGAATCTTCCCACAGTTCCTGGGGACAAGGAAAAAAGGGAGGAAAATTCCAAAATCAGACTGGTATGCCATAGTGTATGAAAAAAACACAAGAAAACCAACAACAACAAATAGTTTTCCCATTCCAAACTCACGCAACGTCACCTCATCAAAGCATTAATTGATGGTTTCACAAACATCAAGTGACGCATCTAAATAATGAAGAAAAAAAAGGAAAGGAAAGAAAAGAAAAGAAATTTGTTTATCTATGCCAGCAAACATGTACAAAATAAAATGTTTTCCTGTGAGCAAGAGCATCTATTATGTTGGAATGTTTTGATCCAGAAGCTTTTTATTCTGCTATATTTTGTGTTGATTTGCTGTCGGTAACAAGAGTTATTAAGTTGTGCCAAAGAGTGCAGCAGATGAATACTGATTGTGCCATTTGCAAATTGCAATTTCAACTAGTGAGCCTAATACACAGCCTTTTCTGTAAGCTAGGACAGTTTTTTGTTTGTTTACTTGCTTTTGTGTTCGCTTGTTTGTTTGCTTTTCAAGTATGTGTCCATATATTAGGGGTAGGTGTGGGTAAGCTTTTCATGTAGTGAATACATGTATGAATCAGATGGTTGCTATAACATTTTTATGTGTGTCAACTCATTTGGATATGTGAATTATGCTCTATGGTGAATTAGCACAATGATTGATGACACTGTTTTTTAAATTAATGTCTTGTATTCCATGAACTATCATGCAACATGATATATCTAAAACTCTTCTTAAAAAAAGAAAGAAACGAAAAAATTCAAGCACTAAAGAAAATAGCAAACTCAAATACATGTACTGTTCTCTCATTTCTTTGCTCCTTGCTGCACCACAATAGCCAAGCATCAACTATACTGAATATCAATTATCTCCATTCTATTCATTCTTAAGGGGGAAAAGTGCTATTTCTTGATACAAAAATTCAAGCAGTAAAGAAAATAGCAAACTCAAATACTGTTCTCACATTTCTTTGCTCCTTGCTGCACCACAATAGCCAAGCATCAACTATACTGAATATCAATTATCTCCATTCTATTCATTTTTTCTTGATACAAGATGAGAAATATGAGCACCCAAAGTTTGAAAAAGTTTCTTCATCACTTCTGTTTGTAAAACCAGTATGATGCTTTGTTTCCAATGTGACTGACCTCCCAAATTCATTTGCTTGGATGCTTTGTTCAAATCAAGATGGCCGAAAATTCAACCAAGGAGGTCACTCCATCGATTTTGAGATTTCACTCGATTCAGAAAACTCAACCATTCCTAGGCATACTATGAGAGTTTCCCATTTTATATCTACAGTTTAATGATTATATTTTAAGTCTTTATATAGGCACAGCAATTTCAGTGTGGAAAAAACTTTGATTGCATAACACCCCACCTCTTCACCACATTGCTTCTGTCCCACTCATGAACAGATCGGTCAAGTATTTGGTATGGTTAAATGTCACGGGCTCTCATCTAAGCTTGTAGCTCATTTCATTGGCCGTCGATAAACATGTGTAAGAATTAGCTCTGGGCCAACTGTCATTGATGTAGCTTGATTACTAGTGGGCCGCTGCTATGCAATATGTAGCTCAAACTTGAAAAGCCATTTTCTTGAAAAGTTCTTTCTTGGTACACACACATTTAACTTGTTGTAACTCAGCAAATACTGCATGTATCATAACACTTTTGGTATAATTTTCAATGGCATTGAGGGAACTTTATGAAAATCATCAAAGGTATCTGTGAGACCCATTGAGGGAGTACTGGTCACAAATAGCAACTATCGCAACTTTACATGAGTGAAAATTCATCCTGTGACAAAAAATTGGATCACAGAGACTTCTCTTCCTTAAAAGAAAATGAGTAAACGTCAAGTAAAAACAACAACAACAAAATAAACAAACAAAAATACCCCCCAAAATCATATTCAAATGATCAAAACCATTGGAGATTCATGAAACCTGAATAAAAGCTACGTCAGTTTTGCATCAGCCTTCTTCAACTACAAGAGGAGCTAATCTAGTATATGTCATGAACAAACAAAAAAACACACACACAAAACAAAACACAAAAAACAACCTCCAAATTATCCCCCCCCCAAAAAAAAAACAACAAACAAAACCCCCCCACAAAAAACCCCAAAACAATCCATTACAAAACCTCACAGATTTACACCTGGCCATGAAACATTCCACAAAACTTGAATGACTGGACATTACATTACACCTGTGCCATCAGGGTGAAGCAAAAAGGGATCACAAGCAACTATTCCTTAGCTCCAATGCCCCATAGGGGCAACATTTGTAACCGATTCTGCCTCAAAGAGTAATTTGTCTACACATGTGTAGCATTGCACAGAAGTATAATTGAACAACTTAAACCTCCAAAGGTTTGAATGCAACATCACATGGCATCCATGATCAAAAGTGACCAGCATGCAACTTCACAGCAAACAGGAATATTCCCTGCAGTACAGAGGATTTCACACACACCAGGTATATCATATCACGACCACTTTCCAGTAGTTCTAAAAACCAAACAATCCACGTAACTGTCCAATTCTCTGTACTCTTTCAATCTTTGTCATGCTTCAACTGCAATATCTACCACCATGACTTCCAAACTGCCCAAACTTGAGGCAAGTGTCTTGAAGAAAGCAATACACCTCCAAAATAATGGTCAATGTAAAAAGACTGCAGATCTACTTCATTTCTTATATAACATTCAATAGAATGTCACACACAGAATCTGTACAAGTACAGATGTACAAGCTATTGATCACTTCCTCTACAGGACTGCTCCAGATACTCTGCAAAGGCACGGTAGAGGCTGACACCTGTCACACATTCTGTTGGGGTTACCCCACCCTCAGCTCCTGATCCACTCAGTCTGCCCTGGGAGTGCACCATCATCAAATCTCTACACTGGACACAACTGCCGAAGGACAGCTACAACCAGCTACCCAGGCAAGAACAGGTGACAATCTTCGGACTGAGGGCAGGCAGGGCACATGCATACAGAACTCCATCTTTCCCCATCATTGACATGCTGTTGTGAGAAGCAAAAGAGACCATTGACTCTGATTGAGCACATTCTCCTGGACTGCAAAAATCACCACACACTAAGTATTTGTGTCTGAAAAACGTGATGGACAGCTGGACCAGTTAGGCAGGACTGCACACTTCATTGCAAGAACTGGTTGTGTCCAAGTTTGACCGCATTCAAGATGGAAAAGGCAAAAAAAAACAAAAAAAACTTTCCTTGTGTATTCCAACAAGGCAAATTTCCCTGACCTCTTCTACCTTAAAGACCCACATGCAAAATTTTTCATACAATACAATCACATTCAAGATGTCAAAAGTGCAAGGTTTCTTGAATATTTGAGGGAAAGATTTGTCCACTTCTCATATACCCAAATAATGAACATGTATCAAAAAGAATAGAGGTAACAAAAGGGGAAAATTCACAGCTTTGAACACAATAACATGTAAAAGTGACACCCCAAAAGATTGAAAACATACAACATGTCATACAAGAAATACAGATCATATATGTCTACAGTGACATGCATAGATGAACTCATTTACTGATAGACTTAAAGAATTTACACAGAAACAAACACACACACACACACACACACACACACACACACAGAACACACACAGACACACACACACACAGACACACACACACACACACACACACAGACACACACACACAGAACACACACACTCACACACACACACACAGAACACACACACACACACACACACACACACACAGAACACACACAAACACACTGAGGCTGTTACGGTCCAGCCTTTGTTCCATTTTCTGTGTTGTTTGAAACGAACGCCATGTTGATGTCTCGCCACATGAAAGTTTCGTTGTTCGGTTCTGAACGCTAGCTGGTGTTCAAACCTGTGTCCGCACGTGTGTATGTGTGTGTGGGGAACCCACAAGTGTCTATGGCCTTTTTGATCCTCTCCTTTCGAGGTGTTGCCTTGAGAGAGAGAGAGAGAGTGTGTGCTTGTGAATGCCCATTTCTGAGTGGACATCGTTTTGGGCAGAAGTTTCATCGTTGAAACATTCTAGAAGCGTCATCCCCTATCTGCGTGAACTTGAGAGTAACTCTTGGGTCAACTTTGGTTTTGGGTCAGTGAAATTAATCCTCTACTTTTCAGTCAGAGAGTAGACTGATAGGATTGACATTTTCATTCATATTGCCTTGAATTTGATTTTATTCATGATTCAGGCAGATTAAAGAAAATCCTTGATGAACATTGTGTCACTCATGCGAGCGTGAGAGAGAGTGAGTGAATTAATTATCCCGCCCTCCACGATTTATACCCCTAAAGGCCAAAGAAGAAAGAATTTGAGAATTGTGTGAGTGAGAGTGGAGGGAGGGGATAGAGGCACACACGCAAATGGGCACATACAGACAGAGACAGATCTATACAGATGCGCACACATACACACACACACTGACCCAGAGACAGACTGCTAGCTGCCTAGATCAGTATATCTTTATCACAGCATGTGTCAATGCCTCCTCATAGGTAGGAGGGGCTCTGGACTGTGTGTCCGTCTCCTGGATGGGAGCAGATAGTCTATCTGTGGACTTGTGCTCCCCTACACCATTGCTCTCTGCTGAGGTGGTCACATCCCTGAACCTCACCGTCGGTTCCAACGCCTCCATCTGCTGCCGGTATTCTTCATAGCTGAGAGGCAGGGTAGGTCCTCCCTGAAAGTGGTTCCTCATCCGATTAGCGCGCCTCTCATCCTGTCTCTTCCTCCTGTAGTGGAGGCAGACAATAACAATGATGATAAGGACTATGAAGAAGCCCAGGCCTCCCACAACCACACCGATGATGAGAGCAACTGTGTTTGAAGACTCATCTGCAACAGTAGAATGTGAGGCAAAGTTTAGAATCAATGAACTGAGTAGGACAGCCAGAGTGTTGGTAAGGTCAGAAACAAAACCAACAAACAATAACAATAACAACAACAAAAACAACAACAACAAGAAGGGCAAAGCCCATACGACTCACATCCTTGACCTTGACCCTTATATGACCTTGACCTTCAGTTGACCTTCAAGGTCAAGGTCAAACAACTAAACCTACCAATGACATCATACACAAAGAAATGCTTTACACATTTTTCCTACCAAAATACATGTGACCTTGACCCAAGGTCAAGGTCATCCAAGGTCATGCAACACAAAGCTGTTAATTCAAGACATAGGAAGCACAATGGTGCTTATTGGCACTTTCTACCATGAGATATAGTCACTTTTAGTGGTTAGGGCTTGCTTTGACCTATATACCACTTGTAGCTAAGGTCGCCATTCTCAATAACGTGGGAGAAAATTGGGAAAATGTGAAAAATGACTGTTTTTGAGACCACATTTATGGCTCCTGTGACCTTGACCTTGAAGCAAGGTCAAGTCACTATGTATGTTTTTTGAGGCCTTGTCATCATACACCATCATGCCACATTTGGTGTTGATAGACTTAATAGTCTCCGAGAAAAATCCAACGTTTAAGTTTTTTACGGACGGACGGACGGACGCCCGCCCGGACGGACGACACGGCTCAGTACATAGACTCACTTTTGCTTCGCATGTGAGTCAAAAACCAATGTGGAACAGTGAGAATGTTATGGACAGTTTTTAAGACAGCTCTTGGTGCACTAGAAAATTACATTTCAAAATAAAAAAGACAAGAAAAACGATTGCCAGATCACTGCACAGTGCAGCTGCAGGCCATTAAAACCACCATTACTTGCATTCTCAATCAGGCAAAAAAAAGTATGTTTCCAGTCACCTGACCAACAATACATTTTGCAACCAACCCCATACTTATTCTTTAACAGTTGGAAAAAAACTAAACACACACACACACACAAACACACACACACACACACACACACACAAGCAGTGCACACCTGAAATGCATAAATCCTTCATTAAAATTGATAATGACTTCAATTTAATATTACATGTATAAAACATTGTTTTCCTCATGTATGAAACATCAGGTTTTCAAAATACAAAACTTCGTTTTTACATGTCTATGAAAAGGCAACCTTTCTTTCAACACCCCCAAAAAAGTTTCTACCTACCTATCCTATATTTTTGGCCATGCTATCTGAAACAACTCTGTGTGTGTGTGTGTGTGTGTGTGTGTGTGTGTGTGTGCGCGCGCATGCGAGTGTGTGTGTGTGTGCGTGTGTGCATGTGTGTGTGTAAAATGCACATCATGAAGTAAAGTCCTTGT
>JAWQFJ010003096.1:111736-121736 GCA_034096865.1 Theodoxus fluviatilis
ACGTTTCCACTGGTTCACCTTTCTGAGGGTATCGTCGTGTCTACGCGAACCTCAAGTGCTGCGTCCTCTGGTGGAGCCTTGCAGTACTGTCTTCTCGATCCACGCGGGTGGAATTCGAGGGGTTAGACGTCTCTGAGGGAATGCTGTGCGGGTCAGGAGCGACCCGTGGGAAGCTGGGAGCCACGTCGGAAACGCCAGGGGCGTTTTCATCGAGCCGTTCGGTGCAGACGGCTGTGCAAGTATCGTTTTCTCGATTTGTAATCGGTTAACTGTAATTTCGTTAAGACAGGTCGGGCTCGGTAGTAGCGGTCTAACGAAATCCACTTAGGTAAAGTGGGGGAGAGAAAAGTCCGCGCGGGTGCGGCCTGGACAATCAGGAGGGAGGATTGTACCAGAGGCAGAAGGGAGAGGGGAGGACGCTAGCTGGTGCATTCGCGGCGAGGCGATGTATTAAGCAGCCATATTGTCGCAGGTAGACTATGCGACGAGAGGAGAGTGACTTATCAAATGATTCTCTGTAGAATGGTATCAGTCATTCTAACTCTGACTTTGGTTTTTCTGCCGTAGCTTAGAAATCTTCTTCTAAACTAAATTACTGACTCGGAGAATTGAGTGTGACATTCGTAAGTCAGGATAAATCTCTGGATGGACAAGAGGGGAAAAGACTTGTTCCATGGGAGGAGGTCAAATGTGTTTGGACACCGGTTTGACGCCGTGCGTGCGTCGGTTGACTGAAAACTCTTTGGGATTTCTGGGGACTGTGTTTGGGGACAGTGACTGGTTAGGGTGTGTTTGGGGACAACACCTTTCTTTTCAGGTGGACTGAGAAGGGGAGAAACGGGTTGGTTTGTCTTAGGAATTCTCTTAGTGAATTTGAGGCGTGTTCATCGCTGTGGTGATGCTAGTCACGTGCGCTAGGAGGAAAGCGCACTGTCAGCGATGCGGCGGTAAGCCGGGGTTTTTCCTTCATGCGTATTTCTCCACATTGTTGCTATTGCTGGTGTGACACGTCTGTTCGTGTGCGTACAAGTTGCCGTGCGAGGAGGGTGTTTGCACGGTAGTGTGTGAAGCGGAGCGAGGTCGCTTTGTTTATATTCGACTGTGTGGCGTGCGGCGGAAACGCCGCCATCTTAGGGGGTTTGGGGGTAGCCACGGTATGCGGCGGAGGGGTATTCGCTAGCGTGCACCTGATCTCTCTGCGTGGTGGTGAGTGCAAGGAGAGGGAGGCGCTTTGTTGACATTCTGCCTGTGCTGTGGTATTGTTGGTTTTTCCTGTTGAGGGGAAAGTTTTGGGACTTTGTTGTTGTCAATGCCTCTTTTGTGAACTTTGTGTACGGGACTGCGGCAGCAACGTGTAATTGAATTTATTTCAGTTTCTCGGGGAATGATGAAAGAAAGAGCAGAGCTGGGAGATTGCTTTTTTTCTGTACCTTATCGTAAACCCTAGTCACGGGTGACTTAGGTGGTTGGTTGAAACGAGAGCGCTGATTATTTCTTGTTTTGTTCTTCCATTCCCCTGCTCCAGGGGTAGCCGAATTTATTTCAGGTTCAGGAGAGATGGTGAGTGGAAGTGGAGACGATAGGAGAAAGTGGGAAGTGTTTTCCCCATTATTATAGGGTGACGGCGTTGCCCCCCTTTGTGTGTACCCTTTTTGATCCCTGGTTATGGTATTTGGGGGATCACTATGCTCTTGTGAGAGCATTCTCTTATTTTTGTCAATGTGTTGTGAATAAACTTTAATTTGTTTATTTGTTCCCCGATTCAGTGGTCTTTTATTCACATGTGGGTTGGCATGCTTGATGTTGTGGTGTCCCCCCAAGGAGTGGCGGTTGAGTTTAGGTTGTAAACTCTTCATTTATCTAAGGGTCTCTCCCCTCAAGGGCGACTATGTCGTCTCTCTGAGGATGAACCTATTTCTAATTATAGATAAACCGCGACAGACAGACAGACAGACAGACAGACAGACAGACAGACACACAGACAGACAGACAGACAGACCGACGGAGAATGAGACACAGACTGGGGCAGGCAAAGTCAAGCTCTCGTTCCCACCTTGGTAGACGGCCATGTAGTCGTAGCCACCCATGCAGATGGCACTCTCAGGAGCCCACTGTAGATGGGATCTCACCACTGTCAGCAGAATTCTCTTCCCTACCCCAGCGTCCATGACCCATTCACACCTCATGTTGTCCGGGTAGTAGGACTGGCCCTGATAGAGGGTGGTGATTGTGCCCTCTGTCTTGTTGGTGATGAGGGTGGGATCTCTAAGATGTCCATCACAGAAGTAGTCCTCCACCGTCAATGCTGAGGACAGGAATGCAAACACAAGCATTACACCAAGTATGTGACAATTCTCTCCAACTGTCATGACCATGCAAACAGATGCACATCCCCTACACAGCTACTCAACCCTGTAGTGGAAACGGAAGGAGGAAAACAAGAACAAATCATGCAGGCCCTTGAGACCATGCTCAGGGACAGATTTCACCCCACTGAGAGCAGCAGCCTCTACACCTGACGTTTCAAGAGACTTGCTGCCCTGGACACCAGAGGACAAGAAACTTCCAGAGAAGCGAGACGACTGATGGTCTTTAGAGGAAGAGCCCTCTTCAAGTGTTTTGGCCCCGTCATCCTACACTCTCGGGCCACCAGATGTTTTGGCCAGCAAAGAGGCATGGGAAAGATGTTAGAATCCAGGTAGCTTGCATATATGTTATTGTGTATGCTTTTATCTGTTTGTCAACATCTGCATGTAAATTCAACTGCATGATATGCGTTTTTTGATCCACAAACATTTTAATGCAAGTGCTCAAGATAGAATGTTTCTTCCTATATTAAATGCAAAGTGATACAACTGACACCAATTTCTCCTATAATAAATCAAGGTTTATCACAGACAGACAATACTGCCTTAACTGCCAATCACACGATTCCTATTAACCCTTACCCTAGTGTCATAATTTAGACTGTTTGGTCTGTCAGTGAATGAGTGATACAGAAAAAAAAATCCCTACATTTCAAGGACAAGATATCGATATCCTTTTCTTTTGCACACGCCCTTCTAAATGAATTTATATTGTAAAAAATCAAAGCCTTTACCAGAAGTACTCACTATTGATGGAAGAACAAATCCACATCATTGTTTTGGGAAAATGTTAATGTTTTTTGAGAATTTTCAGAGAGCACCTTTCATGACCTTCCCCCCTCACCAATTGCAGCACATGCAGTGACTACCAAGGCAAGGGTTTAACTGTTTAGGTAAGTGTACCTGCATGTGAAGTACCACCTAGGTATATCATCAGGATCACAGGGATAGGTTACGAATGACACTTCAAGTGCTGTCTCACTGTCCACTTTAAATGTACAGAATGGTTCACATAGTTTTACTATCCCATTGACATACATTTTCTTGTTAATCACATGTACTGACTGGAGGAAATATGTGAACAAAAATTAAATTGAAAACAAATCTATGGTTTTTTACAACTCATCTATCAGCTTAGGTCCCCGTGGCTGCAGATTATAGTTAAATGGCAGGATAACAGACTCTAGGAAAATGTAATAAAACTAAAAGCTGAGAAATTAGTGTGGAAAATGCTGTACAGAAGGCCTGGTAGTATTGGCTAGCAGGAGCAGTTCCTTATTTCCTTTGTTCCACACACTAGGTGTTTTGTCAGTAGAGATTCTTTTTTCTCCAAGAGTCTTGAACCCTGCAGTATTTTCATGCACAGTGCATGTGTGGTGAGTGCAAATGAGTTAGATCAGTGCCACACAGTACATCAACAAGAGTGGTGAAGGGTTAAACTATTAGTCTGGAACATGGACTTTTCAGTTGTTTCAAGGTCTAACACCACTTCAGGATGTTTCTGACACTGAGATACCTGATTGTGAGCTCTACTCCAACAGTTCAATCAAAAATTGGCCTCCTGACCCAGAGCCACTGTTCTCTTGTGAGCACTACTTCAATAACTCGCCTCCTGACCCTCTGTGCTCTTCCACTGACCTGAAGAAAACATCCGTACTGAACCCCAGCCTTCAGGGTGCATCTGCACTCCAGTATAGCAGAGACAAGTTGCTGTCACTGCATGAAAAAGTGAATCCACCGGATTCTACACTTGATCATAGTTGATGCCATCTTGTTTGAACTTGGTATCAAGCAACGTGTGAAGGCCAGGAGATCCAGGGCAGGGGGGGAGGAGAAAGCAGAGAAAGATTCCAGTGCTTCTGCTTCGTACTAGCATTATTGTCAGTACCCCAGATACTGTATGTGCTGACTGCTGGCTGCTGTCTTCAGATGAGGAGGTGGCTATTCCATCGAGCCTTCATGGGTCTAGAGATGTCGATGGCGCTACATCTCCCGACGTCATCGCCTCCAGTCTTCAGGCTGGTGCCCCTCAGTCCAGTGTCTGACGCCTCAGACACTGAGTCTGCGCCTCTTCCTTTTGCAGATGTCTCTCTAAACTCTACTGTTAACAACAGTACGCTGGTTGTTCCCACTCCTGGAGTGTCGGGCTTTGTGTCGGGCACCCCTCGTGGGCGCCAGCCTTACAACCTTATAGATGTCAAGTCATCGTCACGTGACCACCTGTCTGTGTGTGTCTTTAATGCACAGTCTGTCGGGAACAAGTCCAAGCGCATCGACATTGTGGAGTTTATCTGTGATGAGAAAGTGGATATTATGTTTATGACCGAGACATGGCTGAAGACTCACGGCGACGAATCCCAGCATGCGGACCTTACTCCTGCAGGTTATTGTCTCAAGTCTCATCCTCGTGCTACGAGGGAGAGGGGTGTGGTAGTACTGTTTAGAGAACATTTTCCAGTTGTGGTCAGTACATCTTTCTCTTTTTCCCATGACAGTTTCAGGTCATCCAGTTGACTTTGAACACCCCAGTTTGTGTGCATTTCTTCTGTGTGTATAGGCCACCCCCAGCAAAGCAAACAAGTTGACTGATGCTATGTTCTATGCACAGTTTAGTGATATGTTAGCCACTCTTCAAGGGAATGTTGTTATTGTTGGTGACTTTAATTTCCATTATGATAAGCCAGAAAGCTACAGTATTGTATGCATGGTAGACATCTTGTCTACTTTTGGTCTGAAACAAGCTGTTTCGGACCCCACCCACAGGTCTGGTCATATCATTGACTGGGTGCTGTTTCGTCCTGATGACAATGTATTTGTTCATGTTATGTCTCTCAAAACTTGACCTCTGACCATTTTGCTGTGTTGTGTGACTTGGATGTGCGGCGGCCGGTGCAGCGGCCGGAGTACCGCAGCGTTCAAAACCTCCGTGGGATTGATTTGACTGTGTTCAAGCATGATGTGGCTGCTCTGGCTGCTGCGTCACCCGCTGACCAGTTGTGCGATCACCTCCGCTCTGTCCTTGACAGTCATGCCCCAGCAGCGCAGCGCAAGGTCCCTTGGCGTTGCTCCACCCCGTGGTATAGCACCATCACTGCCGAACTCCGTGCATTGAAGCAGAATAAGCGACAAGCTGAGCAACAGTGGCTGCGTTCTGGTTTGGCTGTTTACAAAGAAATATTTTGTTCTTTCAAACACAAGATCAATCGTCTAGTCGATATGGCTAAAACAGTGTACTTCAATGTAAAGATATGTGCTTCTAACACTTGCAGTCAATTATTTTCCATCACGAACATGCTCATGAACAAGACCTGTTGTACTACTCTAGACCATTTCGATCTCGGGTTTTGCTTCTGATCCTACACCTCTCAAGTATGGGGTCCCTCGGGGCTCTGTTCTGGGTCCTCTGCTGTTTCTACTGTACACCCAACCACTCTCCAATGTAATTGACAGTCATTCAGTCTCTCACAGTGAATTTGCTGATGATACCCATACCCAGCTCTACAACTCCTCCCATCAGAGGTCAAATCCACTCTCTTCTTTCTACCTGACGTGAAACAGTGGATGACCCGGAACAAGCTCAAACACAATGACTCAAAAACTGAAGCGCTCCTGGTAGGCGGTGGAGGCGACTCGGATCAAGCCCTCAAACTAACCATTGGTCACAGTGATATTGTCTTCTCTCAGTCTGTTAGAAATTTAGGCGTCATGTTTGACAATAATCTGTCAATGAGAGCTCATGTAAACAAAGTCTGTCAGTTAGCATATTATGAGTTAAACGTTGCATCATTTATGTTTGTCTGTAACGTTCACTGAAGAAGGGCGTGTGCCCGAAAGACTTTGATTTTGGTGTTTGTCGTGTGTTTGTTTCTTATTCATATTATGAGTTAAGGAAGATTAGTACCATCCGTCATTATCTTTCTCAGCAGGCCACCAAAACGCTCATCACATTACTTGTTCTGTCTCATCTCGACTACGGAAACTCTCTTCTTGCTGGCACCTCTGACACTCTGCTTAACAAACTCCAAAAAGTTCAGAATTGTGCCTAGCACTAGGCTAGTTTTTCGATGTCCCAAGCATACCCATGTCTCTCCACTCCTACATACACTTCACTGGCTCTCCATCTCTCAGAGGATAGATGATAAACTTGCTACTTTGTGCTTCAAGGCCATCAACAACACCGCACCAACGCTCTTACAGATGGATGGATGGATGGATGGATGGTGTTTTATGGCCTATCCGCCTTTGTAGGCTATATAAGGCCATTTAGCACGAACATTACTAGAACAGTTTAAACGCAAATCAAGTCATGGTGTCCCTAGTTATTCGCCTCTTACAAATCGCGTAGGGATACGCAGTGGGTCAATTCTTACCCCAAACCCACAGGGGGATCGCTCTTACAGAAAATCTTACAGTCTACACGCCCTCCAGATCTCTACGCTCAGCTGCCGACTCTAGAATGCTTAAGGTCCCCCGCCGTAACAAGAAAACTCAAGGACAGCGCGCCTTCTCCATATCGGACCTGTAACCTGGAACAGTCTGCCTCTCTCAGTCCGTTATTCTGACACTGCCCCAGTTCAAAACAGCTCTAAAGACCCACCTCTTCCGATCCGCCTTTTCCCTCTAAGCTGCTTCACCTTACTTGGCCTAGCCTAAAAGTACTATGTGCATTGCCATTGTACAGTCTGTTCTACTGGATCTTAGTTTTTTATTCTTTGTTTATATGTATAATGTGTGAGTTTTTGTAGGAATGTAATGTTGAGTGGTTGTATGAGCGTTGATTTTTTAAAAATTGTAAATACCATGAGCTTGCCTGTCAAGGGAAGGTATGTGCGGAGAAATAAACTATATATTATTATTATTATTATTATTATTATTATTATTATTATTATTATTATTATTAATCCATCACTATTACTATTAGTAAAGTAAAACCCCCAAAACCCAATCAACCAACCAATCCACCCACCAACCCACCCATCAACCAACCCACCCACCACCAACAAAACTATCCACCAATCCACTCACCCACCCAGCAAAAAACCCACCCTCCCACCGACTAACCAACCCACCCACCAACTATAACCCACCCACCCACCCACCAACTAACCCACCAACCAGCCAATCCACCAACCAGCCAATCCACCAACCAACCAACCAACCAACCAACCAACCAACCAACCAACCAACCAACCAACCAACCAACCAACCAACCAACCAACCAACCAACCAACCACTCACTTACCAACCAACCAAATGTTTCAAGAAGCCAAAAACATAAATTGTCCCAGATACTTTTGCTGGTTCAGTATATGTAAATTCTTCAAAATATTTAAGAAAATAAAGTTGCAACACTCCAGAAAAGAGCAGATAATAGCCTAATCAAGACAATCATTTTTCACATGCTAAAATTTACAAATTACTACAACAGCTACATGCACAGTATGTCTCATCAAACTGATAGCTTTACAGTAACTTGCTTTTGAAAAGAATGTGAAAATTTAAATTAAAAGAAAGAAATAGAGAGGTCCAGAAAAGTGTCAACAGAAGAAGGTTTTTTTCAAGTGATAACACACCACACGAAAGGCTCAGCAGTTCAACCAGAATGCACTGTATGCTGGGCAGTTTCATCTGGAACGGAGTCTTCATATCACCTTCAAGCTGGCATTGCAAACCTGAAACTGCAACACACATCTATCACACAAAGAATTAAAAACTTCATGACATCAAGATGATTCATAAAATTGAGAGGGGGGAAAAGGCCTAGCATGTGAATGGTAATTTGAAGTTATCAGACCAAGATATCTATTTTACACTAGAGCATTCACAAAAATACTCTCTTGCTACTTCTTCTCTCCCGTATCCCCCACCCCACCTCCACCCCACTCCTCCACCTCCATCCCCCCCCCCCCCCCCCCACTCCAGTCCCCACCCACTCCACCTCCACCCCACTCCCTCATCCCCGTCCCCCTCCCCCACCCCTTTATCTTCAGCGATTGGGAAAAGAAAGACAAGAAGGGCAAAGCCCATACAACTCACATGCTTGACCTTGACCTTTATATGACCTTGACCTTCAGGTGACCTTCAAGGTCAAGGTCAAACAACTAAACCTACCAATGACATCATACACTAAGAAATGCTTTACACATTTTCCCTACAAAAATACATGTGACCTTGACCCAAGGTCAAGGTCATCCAAGGTCATGCAACACAAAGCTCTTAATTCAAGACATAGGAAGCACAATGGTGCTTATTGGCACTTTCTACCATGAGATATGGTCACTTTCAGTGGTTCACTACCCCATTTTGGTCACATTTCATAAGGGTCAAAGTGACCTTGACATTGAGGATATGTGACCAAATGTGTCTCATGATGAAAGTATAACATGTGCCCCACATAATTATTAAGTTTGAAACAGTTATCTTCCATAGTTCATGGTCAGGGTCACTTCAAAATATGTATCCAATCCAACTTTGAAGAGCTCAAGTGACCTTGACCTTGAAGCAAGGTCAACCAAACTGGTATCAAAAGATAGGGCTTACTTTGCCCTATATACCATATATAGGTCAGGTATCCAATCTCAAAAACGTCAGAGAAAATAGAGAAAATGTGAAAAATGACTGTTTTTTAGACAACATTTATGGCCCCTGCGACCTTGACCTTGAAGCAAGGACAAGTCACTATGTATGTTTTTTGAGGCCTTGTCATCATACACCATCATGCCACATTTGGTGTTGATAGACATAATAGTCTCCGAGAAAAATTCAACGTTAAAGTTTTCGGACGCCCAGACGCCCGGACGCCCGAAAAGGGTGAGTACATAGACTCACTTTTGCTTCGCATGTGAGTAAAAAAAAGTGACTGTGGCTGCCTTGGCGGAAGTATGCACTCTCTGAGTGCCCTCCATAATTTGCATGGAAACACTACTGTCTGGTAAGTTACAACCAACCACAATGTGATCAGCTGACCCCAACGCCATAATGAAGGGTTTCAATCACAACATCATGGCTACCAAAATACTGAAACAAGTGCAGTTTCACTTGTTCCCTTGTACACCATCGAATCACATGTCAGAAGTGCACAACACTTGTGAAAAGTGAGTTTCATATTAAACACACACACACACACACACACACACACACACACACACACACACACACACACACACACACACACACACACACACACACACACTCAAAGGCTATTATTTAGCCAAAGCATTTGATGGGCTCTGTATCTGGAGAAAACAGGCTATGTAGAAAAGTGTTTGCAAACTATAGACAACAAGGGTGGTGGTGGTGGTGGTGGTGGTGGTGGTGGTGGTGGTGGTGGTGGTGGTGGTGTGTGTGTGTGTGTGTGTGTGAGAGAGAGAGAGAGAGAGAGAGAGAGAGAGAGAGAGAGAGAGAGAGAGAGAGAGAGAGAGAGAGAGAGAGAGAGAGAGAGAGAGAGAGAGAGAGAGAGAGAGAGAGAGAGAGAGAGAGAGAGAGAGAGAGAGAGAGTGAGTGAGAGTGAGAGTGAGAGTGAGAGTGAGAGTGTGTGTGTGTGTGTGTGTGTTGGGTGTGTTGGGTGTTGTGTTTTGTCTTGCAGAGACAAAGGCAGTAGCACAGACAGGGGGACAGGGGAAGAAAAGTTCTCA
>JAWQFJ010003096.1:129236-164236 GCA_034096865.1 Theodoxus fluviatilis
GGAATGGTAGCACTGGGCAGAGATTGGTGGTGTGGGGCAGTGTGGGAATGGTAGCACTGGGCAGAGATTGGTGGCGTGGGGCAGTGTGGGAATGGTAGCACTGGGCAGAGATTGGTGGCCAGGGGCAGTGTGGGAATGGTAGCACTGGGCAGAGATTGGTGGCATGGGGCAGTGTGGGAATGGTAGCACTGGGCAGAGATTGGTGGCCAGGGGCAGTGTGGGAATGGTAGCACTGGGCAGAGATTGGTGGCATGGGGCAGTGTGGGAATGGTAGCACTGCGCAGAGGTTGGTGGCATGGGGCAGTGTGGGAATGGTAGCACTGGGCAGAGATTGGTGGCATGGGGCAGTGTGGGAATGGTAGCACTGCGCAGAGATTGGTGGCATGGGGCAGTGTGGGAATGGTAGCACTGGGCAGAGATTGGTGGCCAGGGGCAGTGTGGGAATGGTAGCACTGGGCAGAGATTGGTGGAATGCGTGGGAATCGTGGCACTGGGCAGAGATTGGTGGTGTGGGGCAGTGTGGGAATGGTAGCACTGGGCAGAGATTGGTGGCATGCGTGGGAATCGTGGCACTGGGCAGAGATTGGTGGTGTGGGGCAATACATGTAATGTATGTAAAATCTACAGTAATCCACGGTGAATGTACATTTTGTGTTGTTTACATCCTGACTGACAGGAAAATATATTTTCACCAACAAATGGTTGATCCGCATAGTTCCTTAGACTGTGCCTGTTGGACAAGCATATCAGCAACACATTGACAAAGAACATTGGAAACATCCCATGCCTTCATCATGATTCACATTTTTGTTCAATATAAAATTTTAAACTTTTCCAAAAACTGTAACTTAGATACACAAAATGTTGTACAAGATGTGGGATTTACTAGGGTAATAAAGTATGTCACAGTCAAGAGCCTAATTTTTTACTCACATGCGAAGCAAAAGTGAGTCTATGTACTCACCCGTTTCGTCCGTCTGGGCGTCCGGGCGTCCGGGCGTCTGAAAACTTTAACGTTGGATTTTTCTCAGAGACTATTAAGTCTATCAATACCAAATGTGGCATGATGGTGTATGATGACAAGGCCTCAAAAAACATACATAGTGACTTGGTATTGCTTCAAGGTCAAGGTCGCAGGGGCCATAAATGTTGTCTAAAAAACAGCCATTTTTCACATTTTCTCAATTTTCTCTGAAGTTTTTAAGATTGGATACCTCACCTATATGTGGTATATAGGGCAAAGTAATCCCTATCTTTTGATACCAGTTTGGGTGACCTTGCTTCAAGGTCAAGGTCACAGGAGCTCTTCAAAGTTGGATTGTATACATATTTTGAAGCAACCTTGCCCCTGAACTATGGAAGATAACTGTTCCAAACTTCATAACATTATAGTACACATGTTATACTTTAATCATAAGACACATTTGGTCACATATCATCAAGGTCAAGGTCATTTTGACCCTTATGAAATGTGACCAAAATGGGGTAGTGAACCACTAAAAGTGACCATATCTCATGGTAGAAAGTGCCAATAAGCACCGTTGTGCTTCCTATGTCTTGAATTAAGAGCTTTGTGTTGCATGACCTTGGATGACCTTGACCTTGGGTCAAGGTCACATGTATTTTTGTAGGAAAAATGTGTAAAGCATTTCTTAGTGTATGATGTCATTGCTAGGTTTAGTTGTTTGACCTTGACCTTGAGGGGCACCTGAAGGTCAAGGTCATGTAAAGGTCAAGGTCAATCATGTGAGTCGTATGGGCTTTGCCCTTCTTGTTAATTTTTTCGTTCTTTCTTTCTTGATTTTTTTTCTTTCTCTTTGCTGTAAGATAAGCAAAGACCCCTGATTATAACAACTCTGTGGGTTGAGGATGAGACTAGACCCATGAGTCTACTTATGAAAGAAAGAAAGAAGGGAAAATGAGACTTAACTTGCTCAAGTGCTAACCAGCTGTAGTGAATTAGTAACTAATGGCCTGACAGACCCTACCAAGGCTAATGGGTCATAATGACTCATTCATTCATTCATTCATTCGTTCATTCATTCATTCATTCATTCGTTCATTCATTCATTCATTCATTCATTCAATCAATCATTTCTGTTGATAATTTTTTTATGGAACTGACTCTGATTTCAGGCTGCCTGCATCTTGTTATCTCTGAGCCGGCCCCAAGACAAGACGGATGCCATCAAGATGATGGAGCCAGTAAGTTCCCCTTCTTGTCGATCAGTTGGGGAGCAAGCATAGGTAGGACTTTAGGATCTGGGCATGCATGCCAAAGCAGCAACGTAGGAAGATCCTGATTGGCTCACTGGCCAGGTCACCTGACTGTAATAGAAAGTGATTATCATATTGATTGGTATTAAGAAATTTGGGGTGGAAAACAGTTTTAGGCACTTGTGATTCAACATTTCTTGATCAAATGCATTATTATGCCATAGTATTTATGAGTCAATCTTGACAAATGGATTGTAGACTTCCTCAACTGAATACAGGCTGCCCAGATTATGAAGTCTGTTCTGAAAATCTTTTCTGTCTAGAGTGCCAGGACTTACTTAATCATTTACTTTGTCTCTCAGTTCAAGTGAGCTATTCATACAGCTGATGTTTTTGACTCACATGCGAAGCAAAAGTGAGTCTATGTACTCACCCGTGTCGTCCGTCCAGGCGTCCGGGCATCCGTGCGTCCGTGCGTCCGTGAAAAACTTTAACGTTGGATTTTTCTCAGAGACTATTAAGTCTATCAACACCCAATTTGGCATGATGGTGTATGATGACAACGCATCAAAAAACATACATAGTGACTTGATCTTGCTTCAAGGTCAAGGTCGCAGAGGCCATAAATGTTGTCTAAAAAACAGCCATTTTTCACATTTTCCCAATTTTCTCTGAAGTTTTTGAGATTGGATACCTCACCTATATATGGTATATAGGGAAAAGTAATCCCTATCTTTTGATACCAGTTTGATTGACCTTGCTTCAAGGTCAAGGTCACAAGAGCTCTTTAAAGTTGGATTATATACATATTTTGAAGTGACCTTGACCCTGAACTATGAAAGATACCTTTTCCAAACTTCATAACATTGTAGTACACATGTTATAATTTCATAATAGGTCACCTGTGTTGTCCGTCCGGGCGTCCGGGCAGACCGGGCGTCCGGGCGTCCTTTAATGTGTAAAAACACTTTAACGTTGGATTTTTCTCGGAGACTATTAAGTCTATCAACACCCAATTTGGCATGATAGTGTACAGGGCCGGATCAAAGTTTTTTGAGGGGGGGTGCTTAAAATTGTTTTAGGGTCTTCTCATCGAAGTGGCGAAGCCACGAGTGCGTGCCTGCGAAGCAGGCACGCCTCTCTAGGGGGGTCCGGGGGCATGCCCCCCCGGAAAATTTTGAGAAAAATGGTGCAAATCTGTGCAATCTGGTGCATTTTGGGTTTGATTTGTCTGTGCGAGTAGCAAAAGGAAGGCATCTTAATTATAGCAGCACCCCCCCCCCCCTCCCTCCCCAGCTACCTTGGCTGCCAAGTAGAGTGTGCTTATACCAAGTGGAGAGTAGTACAGCATCTGGGCCCAGCATCTTTTAGCCCCCCCCCCCCCTCCTTCCCAAGCTTTTTACTAACTATACTGTCTCTGCTACCAAGCAAAGTGTGCCGATATCCGATGAGGTGGGAAGTAGATCAACATATTTGAGCAACCACCCCCCCCCCTCCCTCCTTCCCCCAACCCCCGGCTGCCACGGTGGTTTTTTTTTTTTTTTTTTTTTTGGGGGGGGGGGGGTGCTCGAGCACCCCCAGCACCCCCCCTAGATCCGGCCCTGGTGTAGGATGACAAGGCGTACAAGGTCCTGTGACCTTGACCTTGCTTCAAGGTCAAGGTCACAGGAACTCTTTAAAGTTGGATTGAATACATATTTTGAAGTGACCCTGACCCTGAACTATGGAAGATAACTCTTCCAAACTTCATAACATTGTAGTACACATGTTATACTTTAATCATGAGACAAATTTGGTCACATATCATCAAGGTCAAGGTCACTTTGACCCTTATGAAATGTGACCAAAATGGAGTAGTGAACCACTAAAAGTGACCATATCTCATGGTAGAAAGTGCCAATAAGCACCATTGTGCTTTTTATGTCTTGAATTAACAGTTTTGTGTTGCATGACCTTGGATGACCTTGACCTTGGGTCAAGGTCACATGTATTTTTGTAGGAAAAATGTGTAAAGCATTTCTTAGTGTATGATGTCATTGGTAGGTTTAGTTGTTTGACCTTGACCTTGAAGGTCACCTGAAGGTCAAGGTCATATAAAGGTCAAGGTCATGTATAGGTCAAGGTCAAGCATGTGAGTCGTGTGGGCTTTGCCCTTCTTGTTATTGGTTATGATACTGGCTTGTATTAGCACACAATGAAGGAGTGAAAGCATAGACCTTTACCTTGATCTTTGCATGGTCACTTTGTCTAGCAGTTTGACAATATATCCATGCACTATAGTGTTATTATGCAATACATGTATTCTGCTGGCGTTTACCAGTGTATGATGAATGAATTAAGTAGCTCAAACATTGCTGAGGCTGCCAAATACATCGTTTCAGACCAAAGCATTGAAATAAAAAATAATGATGAGTGAAACTTATTGAAAAACCAGATGGGGGAACAGTTCACATACAATATGAATCTATGATGTAAATTTATTATTTCAGATGTGATAGGATGGGCCAAGTTAAAGTAGACTAGTCATTATATGATTTGGACACTTGTGACAAGCAAAACTGGGCTGGTGAATGTATTGCAAGGTTAAACTTCATAGTGTGAGAACATAATATTTCTAAGCATCGAAGTCTCAGAAAATCAAAGAGCTTATCTTAGACATATTATTTTTAAAAATCTCCCTCCCTCCCTCCCTCCCTCCCTCCCTCCCTCCCTCCCTCCCTCCCTCCCTCCCTCACTCACTGCCTCCCTGCCTCCCTCCCTCACTGCCTCCCTCCCTCCCTCCCTCCCTCCCTCATGACTGTCTTCTGTGTATAAAAAAGGAGGGGTTCAAGCTATTTCAGGTCATTACTCAGTGCATCTGGAGTGAAGTTGATTCTTAAAGACAGCATGGTGCCCTGATGCCCCGTCTTTGCTTCCATGCCACTGCCCCTGATGGAGCCGCTGGAGAAGGCTCCACCTGGCCCCTCAGCCAGTCTCCAGCTGACGAGGGCAACAAGAAACCTAGGCCACCTGTTTTTTCTGTGCAGTGCATTTCTACATTCCCTTTGTATGTATGTATGTATAATGTATTTATATTGCGCGCACTTGCAGCCCAAAGGCTGCTCAGTGGCGCACTTTTCCAGAGTCTGGGAGATTTGAAAACCCTTGCCCACCCTTTTCCTCTTTGCAGAGACTTGCAAGGATGTGCTGTGCCGATGCTCGAAAAATCATTGATGCCGTCAGCATCCACAATGACAAGCTGATTGTCCTCGACTGCATTAAGAGGTAGGTGACCCTCTAGCCCTCCCCCTCTCTCAGGTGTTGGTGTGCTGCTTCTGTCCTGGCGTAGAAGATGTTCAGTTTCACAGACTGGCACGTTTAGGAAAATAGGGTGTATATGGGAGTGAGGGCCATGGAATAATGTCCTAGACAGTGTATAAAGTCTCGTAGGTCTGCAGTACTAACGTGTCCATGCTGGGATATCAACTCATTCAAGATGCAGTATTTTTGGTGCATCTTATCTCTAGAATTACATGAAAATAGATGACTTTGAAAAAAAATATTATTGAAAAAGTACTTAAAGCTATAAAATTAAGTTAACATCATGTGAACCTATGCATCATCAATGACTATGTTAAGTGCATAGCATCATATGATGCTATGCGATGAGAATGAGTTGACTTGATATTTGACAAATATTTTTCCTTTCACTGTAAAGTGTAATGGAATATTAATGTCAAAATGTTATTATTCTTTAAAGCTCATGATTCCTTCTGTTGCAAGACTATTTTTCTAGTTAAATTTAAGTGGTTTTTTTGCTTTTTGATGTTCCTAATCCAGCCCTTTTATAAGGACTCCCCCTTTTCAAAGCTACTTCTCAGAATAACGGAGGAATTTTTGGGTTTACCTGCTTTGGAAGAGATGCCCACTGCAACAACAGAATTAGGTTACAGAAAGAATGACATAGACTGGAATTCTCAATGGTACTTGCAGAGCTCTGACAGAAAGAATGACATAGACTGGAATTCTCAATGGTACTTGCAGAGCTCTGACAGAAAGAATGACATGGACTGGAATTCTCAATGATACTTGCAGAGCTCTGACAGAAAGAATGACATGGACTGGAATTCTCAATGGTACTTGCAGAGCTCTGACAGACTGCCAGACCAAGCTTGGAGAGGAGCACATCCTCAGCACCTTCTGCTACCAGAACGACAAGGCCCGCGCCATGCAAGTCCTCAGGACTGTGAGTAGTCCTGTCTGGAGGGTTGGAGCTGCAGCTGTGGCAATGTGTGGGGTGTCACTGTGCAGAGTGCGTCTTGAGATTTGCTGACTGAGTAGTCTTGTCTGGAGGGTTGGAGCTGCAGCTGTGGCAATGTGGGGTGTGGTTGTGCCGAGTGCGTCTTGAGATTTGCCCACTGAGTAGTCCTGTCTGGAGGGTTGGAGCTGCAGCTGTGGCAATGTGTGAAGTATGATTGTGCAGAGTGCGTTTTGAGATTTGCCGACTGAGTAGTCTTGTCTGGAGGGTTGGAGCTGCAGCTGTGGCAATGTGGGGTGTGGTTGTGCAGAGTGCGTCTTGAGATTTGCCGACTGAGTAGTCTTGTCTGGAGGGTTGGAGCTGCAGCTGTGGCAATGTGGGGTGTGGTTGTGCAGAGTGCGTCTTGAGATTTGCCGACTGAGTAGTCTTGTCTGGAGGGTTGGAGCTGCAGCTGTGGCAATGTGGGGTGTGGTTGTGCAGAGTGCGTCTTGAGATTTGCCGACTGAGTAGTCCTGTCTGGAGGGTTGGAGCTGCAGCTGTGGCAATGTGGGGTGTGGTTGTGCAGAGTGCGTCTTGAGATTTGCCCACTGAGTAGTCTGTCTGGAGGGTTGGAGCTGCAGCTGTGGCAATGTGGGGTGTGGTTGTGCAGAGTGCGTCTTGAGATTTGCCGACTGAGTAGTCTTGTCTGGAGGGTTGGAGCTGCAGCTGTGGCAATGTGGGGTGTGGTTGTGCAGAGTGCGTCTTGAGATTTGCCGACTGAGTAGTCCTGTCTGGAGGGTTGGAGCTGCAGCTGTGGCAATGTGGGGTGTGATTGTGCAGAGTGCGTCTTGAGATTTGCCGACTGAGTAGTCCTGTCTGGAGGGTTGGAGCTGCAGCTGTGGCAATGTGGGGTGTCACTGTGCAGAGTGCGTTTTGAGATTTGCCGACTGCGATTCTTGTGACTCACAGTTTGAAGAAATAGCCATGATGGAGCTCTTGTTTAATGAAGTGAAGAAAAGGGAAACATTCTCATTCCAAAGGTGCAATTATGACTTGAGTTTAACTGTAGATTGTACATAAACTGTTGGGTGTATATAATGGTATATATGTGTATGTTAAAGCATGTGACTATGTTTTTCCAGTGGAAAAAAATCATGTTTTAATAGTATCACTCTACAGCATGCATTGGTTTGGTCCAATACAGAGACATAGTATTTTTTACAAATTAATTGATGTGGTGAAGTTCTGTAGGTTGTAGTTAGGTACTGAGAGCTGTCAGATTCTGTGTAGGTCAGGATGAAGAGAAGCAACATTTTCATCTCTGGATATAATAATAATAATAATAATAATAATAATAATAATAATAATAATAATAATAATAATAATAATAATAATAATAATAATAATAATAATAATAATAAATAAAAAAAAGCATTTATAACGCAAGAACTCAATGCGCGGGCATAGCCACATTTACACGCAGTTACTTGTCAGCCATACTACATAGCACAACACTCGTACGACTATCATACCAGGACTTGAAAAAACTAGGAGGTTACAGAAAAGCAAGATGAAACATATGGGTTTTTAACTGAGATTTTAAAATGGACATAGTTGGTGCATCACGTATGCCAGCCGGCAGGGAATTCCAGACACTAGGGGCAATGAAACGGAAACTACGCTCTCCAAAAGACTTGGTACTATGCTTTGGAATTTTCAGAAGCTTTTCACTTGATGAGTGGAGAGAACGGGAAGGGTGATAGGTACAAAGGGAGGCCGAAAGATATGTTGGAAGGGTTGAATCAAAATGACAATACGCCAAAACAGCAATTTTGTACTGGCAGCAGAAATTATTGGGAAGCCAGTGTAGATATTTCAGGAGGGGTGTCACATGATCGCGCTTGCCCTTCATAAGAACCAGACGTGCCGCACTGTTTTGAACTTGCTGCAGACGGTTTAGTTGTTCTGCCGGAAGACCCACCAGGACGGAATTGCAGTAATCCAGTCATAACGTGATCTTGGCAACTTCCATTTGAGCTATTTGTCCACATACATGAGAATTTAATTAGCCTTTTAAACAAACAAACACTGCATAATCAGATTTATTTCTGGGTAAGAATGGTTTTTACAACTGGATTGTTTTGTCTTTGGAAGGCTTGCAAAGCATGATTATATCATGGCAGAACTTCTGCACACAGAAGGCAAGATTGTGAAATTTTGAACGACAGGTTTTAAAATTAAAACTTTATGGAGGGGCTTACTCTTTTACAGGCAGTTTACAGACAGTTTAGGTTGGCGGCAAGGGGGCAAAACATGGAATTATGGGAATGAAACGTTAAGATGCATTTGTGTGTGCTGACATGGGAGTCCAGTAACGTGAGGTTGGAGAGTGCAGTGGTTTGAAATGTGGATGTGAGATACTGTAACAGTTGGACTGCAGGCATCATGTAAAATAGAACCAAAACAAAAGACTGTAATTAAATATTAGCTTTAGAAAACAAGACAAATACATGTGCACATTTCAACTCTAAAGTCTTCAAATAAAATTTTCAACTCAAAAGTCTTCATCATGTACCCATCTTGTTCTGACGCAGACTCTTGAGAACTCAATTTATATTCTAAAGCAACTCTTCATTTACCAGCTTTTATTTTGCAGATGCGTGTGAAAAATTGTAGCACGAAATCAATGCCTTTCATGTTTGTATTGCCATAGGTTGGCTCCAGCGTACATGACCAGGTGGGGGCCGGCGGTCACCAGGGCTACGCTGCCCTGGGAGGTCTGTACACTCAGTCCTTCCCCCTGGAGCCCCATATCTATGGCCCCCTCCACGCCCAGGCCCTCAACCTGCCGGTAAGTGATCCATCCTGGAATCAGTCTGACTGAATCCCTTGCAAAGATCAAGCTGGGAATCGAATGTAGCCTGCGTGCCCCCCATGGTGTCCCCATAGTGCCCCCTGTTGTGCACCCTGGCTGAGCTACTGAAATAGACCCGTCAAGTCTAGCAGCCAGGGTCGGTGTTTTGGGGGACGGGGGTGGGGGATGCATGAAAGGGATTTGGTTGTGTGTTGTTATCCTCAGCCTGACTGATATGTGATGCGCACCCATCATCTGCAGCTTGGATGACTTACACATGGCATGTTGGTTGCTAGTGTCAGCTCGTTCACAGTAGACTGGCAAATTGTCCTGGCATGAAGGAAAGTCTCGCCATTGGGGCAAACAACAGTGTTTTTACTGGAATTGTCATGCACTCGACATGCATGTAACCATGGAAATGCTTGGTCACCTGTGTTCTTCCTGCTCATTATGTCCACAAATACATACAAACTATTTTTCTCAAATTAGCAGTAGTGTCATTGAAAACAATGAAATGTACACTAAACATGTGTACAGTGACTTTGATTGCAAACTTGGGTTATGATAGTTTCTGGGTCCTAACCACAGATGGCCTGCTCAGGCATAGACCTGGCCAAGTGAGGTATGCCTTACAATAAACCATATGCTCATCCAAAGCCAGACAAGATGGACATCTGTGAGATGAAATATACACCTCCAATGCAAACAGCTTGTCAGCTGGATATCTTAATCTCATGTTTACTCTAAGAGGCCATGGACTGGTTCCAAAGAAGTAAACATGTGAATGGAACAAAATACTCACTGAAAATAATGAATGAACTCAGTATATTGATGCAAGGTAAACGATGCCAACTTTGCATGAATAGGTTTATCACTCTAGGAAATGTAATTCACTGCCTGTTTGAACTATCTTAATTAACTCAAGGTTGTCTGCAAACAGCCTTACAAACACATAGACCCCTACTTAGTATGCAATCTAGTGTAGTAATGTTGAATTAAAAAAATAATGCAGATGCCAAGCGGTATAAGCCTCCCTTACAGGCACAAACTGGTTTTGCTCATTGGAAACATGGAGAAATGAATGCCAAAACCCCCCTAATTTTCATGGCATACTTTATCCCTGTAGTCATTTTTGCATGTGCTGGCACAGCATTCTTGTAAAAAAAAAGAGAGGAGAAAACTGTCAAAATTTTAATGTTTGAATTCATGATCAGTCTGATTTAGCAGTTTTAGAGTTTTCACTCTATAAACAAATTGATACAGTCAGATACATTCAGAAACCCAAGCAATAGGCAAATAACTGTCTTACAATGTAGATGTCAACATAACCAGCAGATTAAATGATGCCTTGCTTGAATGATCTTTCCCTTTTGAATCATGCACTGACCAATTTGATGGTTGAATAACAGTTTGCTTTTGCATCCAGGAAGACATGGACATTTTTTTTCTTTGAGCAATATAATGCAGAGCTGGAGGAGCTTAGCCTTTAAACATTCAGTTTCGAAATAATATTTGGGCACTGAACACTTTTCCCCATGAATAATTTTTACATAGATGTGTTTTCTTGCATTATATGCAGTGTGTTGCTTGCTTTTATATCACGTGCCATGATAATATCTTATATTTTGAGGGTTCTTTCAAGGTATTAAGCATAACCATTTGGGTTATTTACCTCTTTTATAAACCTCATCTTGTCATATGTCCTATAGCCCTTCTCTGTGGTCATAGCTTATTGCATGCTTTTGGTGACCCAACCGCAGTACCACTAGGGGAAACACAAAACCCTCACCTGCTTTCTGTACTTTTGGTGGGTTCTCCCTAAAGGGCTAACTTGATAGCCCGAATGTCAGTCGGGTGAACCGGCGTTCGGGGATCTCGCCGAACCTGCGTTCGTTCTCAATAGAGCACGCTAAGACAGCTTGTTGTTCGGGTATGTTCGGATGGTTTCAGCGAAATGTGTGTCGAGGCCTAATTGATCAAACGAACTCGACGGAAGTGACGACTCAAATTATTGTCATGGAGGTCACGGAAGAGAAACTGTGGTGTACTTAGTGAGGGTCTGTGCTCTCAGATTGCTGTCTAGTATCATATAAACCGATTTGTGAGTGCTATTATTTTCTATACAACATCTGATGCAAAGAGGATCATAGATGCATGTATATTCTTATTCTTATCTTTGATTCTGGTCGAAATCCTTCTGGTCGAAACTATAGCAGTCATCGCCAATGCGAGTACTGTCATTCTTAGTGTAAAAGTATGGTTAATATAGCGATTTATCGGCCAAACCAAGTTGTCAAACCGCTACCCCCTTCTCACGCAGTCCCCCAGTCTTCATTGTCGTCGTCGTCGGCAACCGGTCGTTGTTGTTATTTTAATAGAGGCGAACGCACAGCGTCAGCGTGAGAGCATTCTGTAAACCCGAGTCAGTAGTATTGACTCTGGCACAGTTCGCAATGAATGCGTAATAGGCTTGACCCTTGGCATTACAGCCTTGCGCCAAAAGTAGTTCGTTCGGATACTATTTTTCTCTCTACTTTTTACAGAAATCATTCAGATGTAAAAACTTGGTTCCATTTCAACACAAACATTTTATTGTATCGAATAAACGCTTGTTTGTTGTCTCAACAAGAGTAAGTTAAGAGTTTTGTGCGAAATAGTCTTAGAACTACTTTAACGGCGTATGTCAGGGAGCACATCGGCTTTCCCACAAGCCTCTCGTGTGACCTCCGCTTGCATAAATTGGCCAAAAACCTTCCATCACGTGATGTGAACTGTGCTAGAGATACTTTTGCCGGTAGGCGAAATCTCTAGTTTACTAGAATGGCGTGAGAGTTGATACGAGCCCAACCAAGCTTCGCGCACTTCTATTTATAGCTGATGCGCGGACCTCAGCAACACCAGGAAAGATTATAAATACATTGTTGGCCTCGAACCTGCCTTTGGCTGTAAAACGGTCCACACAGAGGGCTAGAGGTCATATCAGAAAAGGCGTCGACAGACGTACCGTTTTTCAAGCCGATTTTGCTGCCGATCCGGTTTAGACCGTTGTGTAAAACTTGGGTTGATAGCGACACGCAACGATGCAGTCGAGCCTGCCAACAGGTTGAACAGATGCTTTGGCGTGTAGATGCGTTGACCTGCATTTCCATTTTTAAAATGTAGGAGCTTTCACGACCTATTGATGCATTCAACATACAGCTTTGATAAATTAATGCTGTTCATGGCTTATATTTTCTTTGGATGGGTTTCTAGTATCCCCAAATACAGCGTTTTCTGTGCGAAGTGTAGACATGTCCGCCATTTAATTGTGAAATTGTCGTGAGAACGCCAACAAAAGCTCCTCCTTGTCAGAAGAGTCGGTTTCTCAGCCAATGAGAAGCCAGCTCCCAAAACATGTGCTGCAAGCAAATTTTTGCCCGACACGTGCTTGCCGAACTAGAGCAAGTGTGACTGTTGGGGTGTTCGGCGCGCACGCTCATGGGCAGTTAAGGGTGAACACAGTTCGGGCCGAACGATTTGGTCGGGCGAAAGCTGTTCGGGGCATTTGCCGATACCCCGTTCGGGCTATTAAGTTAGGCCATAACTGCTTCAGTCTAAATATTCCCCTCATCTGTATGTCTTCAGTTTGGTGGAGGCAACTGTAAATGATCTCTGTGTGTTGTGTGCACTGACATGTTCTCTAAAAGAAAGAGAAAAAACCCCTCTGATGTTGATTTTGTGTCCCTTTTGGTGTCCAATCTCTGGCTGAACATATAACATCCCATAGTGCAGTATGCCACCCATGCTGCCACTCCCCTACTGCCCCTCATTGTCCAGCAAAGGTCAGGATCTGGATCATATAAGTTGCAGTAACCACTTCTGGTTGTCATCACAACTGAGGTGTCAGATGAATTCTCACTGTTCCTACTAAAACTCATAGTTCTAAATTTAGCAACCATGTGGGGGAACTAGGGAGTTACAGACAGCCTAGCCCCAAGGTCATCACATGAGTGCTAAATTTAGAACAGTGAGTCAAAGCAGGGAAAAGGTCAATAGGTTTGGTGGAGGGCATTTAACTGTGACTGTGTTGAGATCTTTCCAAGAAACACACATGCAAAAAATAACAAACACACCAACCCATCTGTCTATTACCCTAGTAATGACACCTTCCAAAACTTTATCACAATGATAAAGTAAACCCATTTGTCTCTTGCGATGAAAAGTACCCTTAATTTTTGGTCTCTATCCTATTTTGTCTCCCATTACTGTCATGTTGTCATCTTGTAGAACTGCTTTAGTACCCTCAGGCTAATATCAGTGTAATATATTTGTGCAATAGGTATAGTTTGATAAATATTCTGCTGTACCTTGCTATGTAAAAGGCATAAGACAACAATGCTACATGATCTAAGAATATGTAGCTTTGTCCCTATGGTGAAATCCCTATAATTCATCATGTGGCTGTTGCTGTGTCATAGCAGAAAAATCCTGCCATGGTATTTTGAAGTAATGTATGTTTTGTAAGGTTTGGTTCTGTATGAGAACTTGAATGTTGATAAATTTACAGCACCCTGAATGTAGAATATTTATTAAAAAGTTGTGTAGAACAGGTTGGATTCTATGCCATAAATCATAAAAACAAACCATCTTTACAGAGGCAATACTGTTAAAGCCCATAAGTGCCAACAATACAAGTGGAAATAACCTTTAAAAATTTAATGTTGCCTTATGAAAAAAAATATCCATCTATAAAATCTCCACCTGCAACCACCTCTTCCAGGGCCATGGGGACGTGAAGCTGCCATGCGAAGCCAAGCCTGTGCCTCCGTCCGTGTACACGGGCCACCCGTCCTATGCCTACCCACCCGACATGAGCTGGCAGGAGCAGAGGGGCTACCCTGGACACAAGACCACTGCCCCCGACTGCCACCCCCTGTACCCAAGTGGAGCCCCTCCACTGGGGTTCCATAGTGGCGCCCCCAACTCCACAGGCTTCACCCAGATGGATGCCCATGTTATCACCCCCTCCTACTAGGGGTCACTGTCTCATAGGGGCCATCTTTGGATGGGGTCAGCTTTGGTTGACCCTGCACTTTGTAGGTTCAAAATGGTCTCTTCTTCATGCTGCTGCTGTCTGTATGGTTTTAAGAGCCTGATACAGTTTCTGTGATAGATAATGATCCTCTTTAGAATAAGACTGCCTTTGTGAACTGGTAGTCCACTGCTGGCATGTTCTGCATCACTAGTTGTCTCCTGATGGAAGAGACTTTGTTAGCCCAGATTTATCATTAAGCCTTATGTGATGTACTTTTGCAGATGTATATATTGTTTATAAAGACATGCTTTTAAAGTGGTACAGAAAATCATTGTTAACTGATTGTGTTTGTGTGGAATGACCCATCCATGAATTCTTGCTTTTCATGACCTTTGCCCCTTGACCTTGGTTCACATCATTTCTGTCACTTTGCATCGTGGTTATTGAAGATATTTGTCCATCCCTTTCCATCTGATCTTATCATCACCTCCCGAGCTGCCTGACTTTTTTCACAGCATTATCAACCTTACAGAGATGGTTATATTTACTGAAGTTAACCCAAATGGCTGTGGATGTCCTTTGACGTTTCTGTGGGCGGAAAATGGTGTTTGTATCCTGTCTAAAAATTTTATTTAAAAGATGAAAAGATAACTGGCAAACAGCATTCAAATGCGATACACATGGCACATTTAGTTCCACAGTGGGAGAGAGATGTGAATGAAAATTTAGCAGCACTTCTGTTTGTGCACACAGCATTGTCCTTGAAAAATTTTCATGAAAGCAAAAACCACCAATGCCAATATATGTTGTAATTGTCCAAAATAATGTTTTGTGATTTAAGTGTTTACAAATTCTTGCCTCTTTGAAGCTTTATGTTTTAGATCAGTATTATGAAGATATTAATGAAGTGTTTAACCCTTTGATCAATGAAAGCATTACATCACCCTCAAGCATTGGTGTAACTGGCTGTGTTATTTGAAATGTGTGTGGCTTTTTTGCATACTGTTTACATACTCCCTCTACACACTATACCAACCGTTTTTGACCCGTTACTTGAAATAAAGATCATGATATACATCTAAATATGCCAAATCTGTCTTGCATGGTTTTTGTTTCCTCATTCCAAGCACCTTTACCATAATTTTCTTTTTGTCATTTAAAAAATAGATCGTAAACACAGATGAATCTCATGCGCCTTGAATTCACACAAAAGAACTAAAAATGTATTATGCTTAATATGGAAGGTTAATTACACCTGGTTGCACTGAAGAAACAAGGTCAAAACTTAAATGACTGTATGTATCCTTGCACACGTACTCCAGCATACGTTCATATTTGAAATCTTAAAAACTGTCAGACTTCCATATTTAAAAATGCCCCTCTAAAAACTCACCATTGCCAAGACTGGCTCCTGGCGGGCACGATGTAGATGTGGACTGCCCCACACAGGGATTGCCATCTTTGAATTTACCCAGTGACCTTGCCCGAGCTGTTGAATGACACGTCTTCCCGACTATGCACCGCATATAAAGGGCATTTACCAAAATTCAAAAAGAGAGTGTACTAGGGTCTTATACACTTATAAAGGTTTCCTTCCCCGTTTGGAAAGAGGCGGTAGTAGTTGTATCAAAGATAGGATTGTTGCTTGTACCTACCAGCAGGGCTAATCACACCCACTGCATGGTCATCACACACGGCTGTACTTTCATGTAGACACCATCGGTCCATTACAAGTTGGGCGTGACAGTCGACACATCACTGCAATTTCTTGGGACATATGGACTGCTACTGAGTGTAGGGGTGGGGTGGGGGAGAGAGTTGGTCTTCTTGTAGCTTTAACTTGTGCAGGGCTGTTTTTGTATTGTTCTACTGTATACTTTTTATGTGGTGACGGGGGTGGGAGGGGGGGGGGTAAGTCTTAGTAGTCGTGTCTATGTCCATATGTATTATTTATTGTCTTTATGTATTCGTCAGTCACTTAAAAAAAAGGGGGGGGGGGGGGGTATTATTCTTAGTTTGTACCTCTTTTGTCAACAGCTCTTAAACAGTAACTTTAACTGTTAATTGTATATTGCCCCATTTACCAGTTAACCCTTTGGTTCCAGGTGCAGTCTTATCTCTTGTCTGTGTGCAGCTGCGTGTGTGGCGTGAGTGAGGTACATGGGGTAATGTCCATATGGTTTTTGTATAAACGGTGTGTTAGGGTGTGTAAGCGATGCGTGCGTTTGGCTTTTTGTTTTGTTTCATTTAGCCTTCATCACTTAGTTTTCCTCGTGCTCGTTTTTTAAATGATGTCACTTGGCGAAATAAATTACTGTGAACTGTGAACTGTGAACTGGGTGGAACAGTCAATGCATCAGTTTTGCATCTTGACCAACCATGCCACATCTGCTACAAGTACAAGTGTGTCCTAATACAACCATACCTGGGGACTGCCAGTCGACAGCGAAGCAAGCGTCTTGACTGTCCAAATTCTGACTCAATTTTATGCGCGGGTTTCTGACTGTCGTCACTGTCCGTGATGTAATTGTGTTCACTGAGACGAGCTCACCCTCGGCAAGACAGGCCAGGCGAAGACGGTTACCTCCCCTTGCACCGTGGCGAACCAACCAAAGACCATACGGGTCTTTGAACCAACTTCTATTTTCAGACAATGTTTAGGGCCAATGCCCTTGCTGGAAAACATCAGCAAGGAAGGTCAGACTGGCCTGAAACTCTGTCTTGCATCCACGCCTCTGAGTGGCTGTGATATAAACATAAAAAGGGAGCTAAACAGACGGACCCTAGTCCTCAAAAACAAGCAGTGCGCGCTTTTTTCCCCCGTTCGCATACTCCGACAGGTTCAATTATAACGCCTGGCATTTTCTTTGCCTGGCTGCCCACCCGCAATCCTCCATTTCTGTGGATGCTAAAAGCTGCATAAACACGGTGTTGCGCTCTGGTTGCGGTCAAAAGTCCGATGCTATTTCTATGATAGATTCTGATAATTTTACAACACTGCCTTGATGAACCAGTAGGTCACTGCTGGTGCCCGCAACATCATTATAGTGTCTCGACGGAAAAGATTTGTTTCCCCAGCTAGATTTTTTAACCTGTGAGATACATTTTTAATGTGTTCACCACTTTGTATATATTCACTTACTTTAAAACAGGAGTAATAAACATGGTAAAAACAAAACAAACAAACAAAAACGTTGATTGCGTAGATTTATCCCCTCCTGAGTTTTTGCGTTTCTTGACCTTCGTCCCCTAACGTTCGTTTTCCCCATCTTCGTCCAGTTCGCTGTTGAGAAGACAAACGTGATGTGGGCACTTATCGCATTCGTTCCTGTATCGCTTTACATCTGTTGAGAATACAAAGTTTATATCCTCGACCACCACCACGGCGATCACGACTACAACCTCTGCCTCCGCTGCCGCCGCCTCCACTATCACTACTATCACTGCCACTACAACATCCCACGTTACCGCCACCCCCACCACCCCCACCTCCAACGCTACCGCCACCACCACCTCCAACGCTACCGCCACTACCACCACAACCACTACAACCACCACCACCACCACAACAACAACCACAACCACAACCACCACCACCACCTCCGCCACTACTACCACCACCTCCAACGTTATTGCCACCCCCACCTCCAATGCTACCACCACCACCACCACCATTACCACTACAACCATCACCACCTCCAACGTTACCTCCACCACCACTTTCACCACCAACACTTTCACCACCACCACCACCACCACCACCACCACCACCTCCGCCGCCACCACCTCTGCCGCCACCACCACCACCACTTCCAACGCCATCACCACTATCACCACCACCACCACCACCTCCGCCACCACCACTTCCAACGCAATCACCACCACCACCTCTGCCACTACCTCCTCCAACGCTACCGCCACCACCACCACATCCACCACAACCACCACCACCACCACCACAACAACAACAACCACAACCACAACAACCAGCCCCACCACCACCACCACCACCTCCAACGTTACTGCCACTCCCACATCCAATGCTACCACCACCACCACCATCACCACTACAACCATCACCACCTCCAACGTTAGCGCCACCACCACCACCACCAACACTTTCACCACCACCACCACCAACACCTCCGCCGCCACCACCTCCGCCGCCACCACCACCACCACTTCCAACGCCATCACCACTATCACCACCACCACCTCCGCCACCACCACTTCCAACGCCACCACCACCACCACCTCTGCCACCACCACCTCCAACGCTACCACCACCACCACCTCCGCCACTACCACCACCACCACCAGCACTTCCAACGCCACCACCACCACCACCTCTGCCACCACCACCTCCAACGCTACCACCACCACCACCACCTCCGCCACTACCACCACCACCACCAGCACTTCCAACGCCACCACCACCACCACCTCTGCCACCACCACCTCCAACGCTACCGCCACCACCACCTCCGCCGCTACCACCATCCCCGCCACCACTATATCCGACTACTATCACCATCAACATCACCCAACACTACAATGAAATCCGATGGAAAGCTGCATGTGTTGTATAAGAATGCATAGATGACAGCGGCACGATGTTATCTCATCTCGTTCGTGAGCTGATGCTTGATTTTACACACACACACACACACACACACACACACACACACGCGCGCGCGCGCGCACGCGCACGCGCTCGCACACACACACACACACACACACACACAATACACACACACGCACATTTATATTTTAAAAAAATCAAGTCTCGCAGATTAAACATGCATGCAAATGCGCGCGCGCGCGTGTGTGTGTGTGTGTGTGTGTGTGTGTGTGTGTGTGTGTGTGTGTGTGAGAGAGAGAGAGAGAGAGAGAGAGAGAGAGAGAGAGAGAGAACAAACAAACGAACGAACAAACGAACGTGTTTTTTTTTGCTCAGGCCAACGACCCATCACAACATTACAAATAGAAAACTTCGGTTGACGCAATTCTCACAGCCTCGTGTCTCCTTTGAATTGCATGGTGCAGGTACCTTGTTATTGATTTTATCATTTTTATATCTTGTATAGACAGCAGGTTCTTAATATTGACAGTTTCGTGGGGTTCAATCACATCAGATATGTACATCTGTCGCAGATCAGCATAAACTGGACATTCGAGCAGGAAGTGTTCTTCTGTTTCATCAACTTCATAACAGGCGGGACAGGTAGACACTGCTGAAGTTTGAGCTTTAAATCGATTCTGGTGGACAAATAAATATGATAATCCGCAGCGAAAACAAATACATGTACCTCGAAATATCTTTTTGTCAATGGTTTGCAGATAGGTCTCTCGACAAAATTCTTGTTTGAACCTTCTGTAAAAGGAATACCTGTCACTTCGATTCAACCCCTCTCGCCAATTAGTAGTATACTCCGCTATGAGACTTTCCTTAAGTGATCTCAAAAAAGATGTTTCATTCTCTACGACTTGTACTTCCCACGCATGATTAAAATTATGTTTCTCCACTCTGTGTATACAGTGAAACTTACTTGTTTGTTGGATGGACTGAATTCGAGTAGTAGTAGCAGTAGTAGCAGCGGTAGAAGCATCCGTGAAAATCCGCCAAGAAACTCTGAATTCACTTTCGTGGCATTTCGAAAGTGATTTAATGTGAGTGTCAATTTCCAAGGAAGCAGTTTATTTTATTTTTTGCAATTTTTTCTATTTCTTTCTTTTCTTTTTTTGGCTGAGTTTTTTTTAAGATATGGAGAGAGAGAGAGAGAGAGAGAGAAAGAAAGAGAGAGAGAGAGAGAGAGAGAGAGAGAAAGAAAGAGAGAGAGAGAGAGTGAGAGAGAGAGAGTGAGAGAGAGAGTGGGGGGGGGGGAGCTGGGGAAAGGGGGAGGAAGGGAAGAGAGAATGAGAGTAAGAGGGTGGGTGGGTTGGAGAGAGAGGGTGGGGGAGAGGGTGGGGGAGAGGAAGGGAGGGGGAGAGAGAGAGAGAGAGAGAGAGAGAGAGAGAGAGAGAGAGAGAGAGAGAGAGAGAGAGAGAGAGAGAGGAGAGATAGAGGGAGAGAGAGAGAGAGAGAGAGAGAGAGAGAGAGAGAGAGAGAGAGAGAGTCAGTATAATTATCGCAAGAATTATACGTGCAATTTCTTAAACATACTAAAATGGGTATTTAGTGTACCAGAGAAGCAAAATTTAAATATGGAACTTGAAGTGACTACAATGACATATACATAAAAAACAATTTTCTAAACATCCAAATGTTAAAAACAAATACATACATGTAAGCCAAAGCCTCTTGATGTACACTCCCTCCCCTACTCCCCCACCCCCAATCAGTCGGAACCCCTCCAATATTTCATCCAGGGGTGGCCTGAAGTAAGCATATGTGAAGAATGGACAATGTAGGATACACACTTAGCCGTTCCACTGTCTAGACATCAGATGAAAGCGTGGAAAACTATGTCATAGGATGATGCCTTAGAATAGTGCGAATTTTGTCTTTGAACATAGGCAAAGATTTGATACATTTTACGTCATCAGGCAGTGTATTCCACAGAGCAGCCCCAGAGTAAGATAGGCTCGATTTGAACAAATCGATGCGAGGCTGAGGCAAAGTATTCATCGTTCACGCCAAAAATCCATCGAAGAATACTGTAGCCAACTGGTATTCACACTGTTGGTACTGGACGGAGACCATTGAAGGGATGAGGATATTGCCCCTGCATGTATGGAGGAAAGAATGGGAAAAAAGGATGAAAGGGTAGGTAGGGGGCCATCAGAGGATTTTGAATGATGGTTTGGTGGGGCAGTCTGGAAGTAGCGAGCATCCTGCACTCAGGACCCAAAGGTTGAGTTGCGTGCACCTCGACATTTTCTGTTTGACATCTAAGGGGAGCTTGGCCGGGACACTGAGTGTTGGTGTTTGGAGGTTTCTTCTCCGTCACAGTAGGCAGTACGTCCTTCTTGAGGTTAGGGCCAGTGACTGTCTGTATTCTACCTGTCTGTACTATGTCATTTAGTTTATTATTGTTGTTGTTCAGACAAGTGTCCTTGCTGTTTGGAATGCTATGAATTTGCTCTGGCCGTGTTGCAGGGCTGGAATGGTTCAACTGCCGTTTCCGAGGGAGAGGAGGAAATTCTGTATTGTAGATGTCTTCTGCTTGCTGGTGTCCCAGTTTTGTTCTCTTCTTTTCCGTCCCAAGAGTAGTGGCGGTGGATCTGTGGGGAGGCGGATGTGCAGATCTGTGGGGAGGCGGATGTGCAGATCTGTGGGGAGGCTGATGTGCAGATCTGTGGGGAGGCGGATGTGCAGATCTGTGGGGAGGCGGATGTGCAGATCTGTGGGGAGGCTGATGTGCAGATCTGTGGGGAGGCGGATGTGCAGATCTGTGGAGAGGCGGATGTGCAGATCTGTGGGGAGGCGGATGTGCAGATCTGTGGGGAGGCGGATGTGCAGATCTGTGGGGAGGCGGATGTGCAGATCTGTGGGGAGGCTGATGTGCAGATCTGTGGGGAGGCGGATGTGCAGATCTGGGGGGAGGCGGATGTGCAGATCTGAGGAACAGTGAATTTCCGTGTGAAACTTCCCTTGTGGGAAGGACGTTTGTTCTATCTTGAGTGGTGTGTACATGTCTGTGGTTTCCTGGATTCTGGTTTGTCATGAATGTTGTATTGAGAGGAAGTGCATGGGGTGAAGGGATTTCTGTTGGTGGGTGCGATTTCGGTGTTGGAAGAAGGGTCCGTCTGCGCTGTTGTGTTGTGTGCGTTTGAATTGGTGGGAAGGATGGTGTTGGCAGGAGAGCTGAGAGTTTTTGAGTGGTATGTACTCGTGCTTCAGGTTGTGGTGTTTTCGTTGTTGGAGAGGAGAGTTGTAGAAACGTTTTGATGACTTTGGCAAGCCTGATATTGCTGTCATTAGTAAGTTGTTTGCCATCAGTTGTGTAGCTTGTGTTGTTGCTGGAGCACATGGTGACATAGTGCACATTTTGCCTTTTCTTTGCCACGTGCTCCATGGCTGCGTTGCATCTGTTAAAGTGGTCAGCAGAACGCTTGTGAAATGGCAGGGCAATGAAGCGGATTTTCGCTTCGGGAAAGATGCTTGATGCCACTGAGGTGAGTGTTTCATATTCCTTTTGAGTCTGGGCTGCATTGTGAGTTTCGTTTCCGCTAACTAGAAATGAAACAGATTTTGTAGTCAGGTGTGTAGTGGTGGTGGCTTTGAGGGTTTTGGTGAGATCAGCTACTTTGTAGTTCTGCATTGACCTAATGTGTACAGAACCTCGGGGACACAACTTCCTTCGTCTCAGTGAGCGAAGGAGAGAGCATCCCAGAATCAGGTGTTCTGCATTGTTGGGGATAAGCTTTCCACCAAAGTTTGGCCGAGACCATTCATGAGGTTCAGCTGTGGTTTTGTTGCTGGAAGTGGTGAGGTTTGCTGCTGCATTGTGCAGGGGAGACGAAGCCTTATCCTCGTGAGCATTCTAGTAAACTAGAGATTTCGCCTACCGGCTACTGACTCGGGTTTACAGAATGCCTCGTGAGAGGACCTGTTCTGGAGCAGGGTAGAGGGAGGTACAGTGGTGGATTTGGTTACTGGTGTATGGTCATTTGAGGCAGTGTCTGTTCGTTGCATGACTGAGTTGTTTCCTGTGTTCATTTTGTGTTTGAGTCAGGCAGTGGCTGAGAGGAGAGAGAGAGAGAGAGAGAGAGAGAGAGAGAGAGAGAGAGAGAGAGCAACGATAGAGAGAGAGAAAGAGAGAGCAAGAGAGAGAGAGAGAGAGAAAGAGAGAGCAAGAGAGAGAGAGAGAGAGAGAGCAAGAGAGAGAGACAGAGAGAGGGAGAGACAGAGAGAGAGAGAGAGAGAGAGAGAGAGAGAGAGAGAGAGCGAGAGAGAGAGAGAGTGAGAGAGGCAGCAAAAGCAACAGTGCATGGCAGCAGCAGCGGCAGAGACAAATATGCAGAGGAGTGAAGTACACAGAAGGCCATTATTCCTCTGTAGCTTGAGTCAGGTGCCTGTAATTATGCTCAGACCAGGCATAGAAGAAAACTTGGAACAGTCTGCACCAGAGAGTGCAAGGAATACCTTCCTGGACCATAGAGATAACTCAACACTGCTTCCTTAAATTATTTTCGGTCACGTGGGTTTCGTCCCCCCCCCCCCTCCTCCCCCCGATAAAAAAATGCAAGAATGCAAAAAACGGAAATCCAATGACAAGGGATTAACTGTGGCTGACAAGGGCGGAGAACGCTTTAGGAATTAATGACAAAAAAAACTTTTTGTTGAAATGTGTAGAAATCACGAAGTAAGAAAATCTGCTCTGGAAACCTTTGAATCCGTGATTGGTATATTACTCCCAGATGAAAGTAAAAGTGTGTGATATGTTTTCCCCCCCCTCGTAATTGCTTACCTGGTTCTCAATAACTTCCAAAGTACCTAGCGGTCTGGAACACAGGATCTTTCCTGTACATGCTGTTTCCACCCCCTAGTGTGTCATTGATGTTCGTCTACAATTTTCCTCAGCAGCCGACTCCTCCCTTCTCTGCAGTTGTTTTTCCTGCAAGCTTCGAACTGGTGCCAAAAAACACACGCACGCAGAAATAGATTCCTGTGCTGGTGTTGCCTTGCGACGCAAGCAAGCAATGAGGAAGTCGCCGCCATGTTTTGTCAGGGCTGACTGATGGGTGCCCTGGGGCACGGTGCATAGACGCGAGGAAAGCCGAGATCCTGCGAGGGATAGGCCGGTGTCAACGTGTGTCACCTTGGTGAAAGCAGATGTAAAGGCAATGTCCATGCTGCTTGGGGCTGGCTGTGCGGGTGCCACTGGAGCAGGCCCCATAAACACAAAGACAGCAGCATTTCAGCTGATGAGGGAGGTATGCGATTTTTGACACATGTTAACACCGCCCTATGTCTCGCAGGATCCTAGCGTCTATGCAACGCTGCCTTGCTATCCTGTGTATCAAGCACTCCACTGGTAAAACTACTGGGCAGCATTTTGTCAGAACGACACAAAGCACTGCAATAAATTAGCTTCTCCGACACAAGAACTGTCATGATTGTTATTGTCATGAAAAGTCTTTGGATATTTTATACCGTGAGATCCTGAAAACTTATGCTACAAGCGTTCCAAGGTGATGGGGGTGAGGGAAGGGGGGAAAGGGGGAAAGGGGGGGGGGGAGGAAGGGGAGTAGGGAGGAAGGGAGGGGGAAGGGGTGTAGGGGGGAAGGGGGGGAAGGGGGGTAGGGGGGAAGGGGAGGAGAAACAATGCTGCAGCAGCGGTATTTTGTATAGAAATGAACGCAGGGTTGCAGTTTGTCAGTTTATATGACTCAGGAGCTGGTAATTTTCGGGATTTATTGACAAAATATAGACTCGTTGAAAAGTCAAAGACAGCAAACAAGTTATTAACTCGGAATACATACATTCTCTTTTCCCTCGCCTCTTCTCTCACATGTTCAACCTCACAACCGTAGCTTTCCTTTCTCTTTCACGTTCTGTGTACTTTGCAGACTCGTATCACAGCCTGCCACCAGATGAAATGAACGATAAGTGATAAGAACGTAAAACACATTGAGTTTAAGGGCTTAGAGATAAAAGTGGACATTTTGCTTTCGAACATACTGGATTCAATATGAACATGACGATGGATGGATGGATGGATGGATGGATGGATGGATGGATGGATGGACGGACGGTTAGACGGACGGATGGATGGATGGATGGATGAATGGGTGGGTGGATGGAGGGGTGAGTGGATGAATGAGTAAATGGATACATGGATGGATTGATGGATGGATGGGTGGATGAATGAGTGGATGGATAGGTGAATGGATGGATGGATGGATGGATGGATGGATGAATGCATGGATGGATAAGTGAGTGGATGAATGGGTGGATGGATAGGTGAATGGATGGATGGAAAGATGGGTGGAATTTTACGGCTTATCAGCCTTTGTAGGCTATTTAAAACCATTAATCACGAAAAACATTGGAATTGATTGAAATAAGAGCAAGCCAAGTCACCGTTTCCCTGGTTATTATCCGCTTAGGGAGATGCGGTGGGTTTATTTCCCCCCCCCCCCCCCCCCCCCCGACCCCTGCAGGGGGAATGAACAGGACATTTCTGACACTAGGATCTGCTGCCTCCATTCCTAAGCTTTCCTACACTGCAGTGTGAGCGCATCAAGACTCAGAAGGCTTAAGTGGGCGATACACCATGTGTACAGAGAAAAGAAGAAGATGGAAATAGACGGGGGTTAGGTGGGTGGTGGGGGTTGGGTGTTGGGGTGAGGGTAGGTAGGGGGCGGGGGGTTGGGGAAGGATGAGAATGCGGATGAATTGAGGTAAGAAGTAAGTAGAAAGAAAATAAAATAAAGACTAGTTTATAATTGGGTAATTATCTAATTTTATTTATAACAATTCAGAGATGAGTAGTTGCTGACGAAAGTAGGCTTATTTTATTTCACAGCAACGTACGAACGCAACATGCAGCGTCGAGCTCCGATCGAGCCAAAACGGGCTGTTTCGTACCGAGTGACTAGAGTTATTTTCCCCTGTGCGTTTCGAGGAAACGCCTCGATCATCAACTTTGCATGTCTCAGCCTCCCGCCGTGCAAGAGCACGTGGGGAATTAGCAGTAGCACTGAAGAACTGCAGCCGTTGTATATCAAAACATAACTCTGCCAAACTCCCAGGTCTACCGCACCTCGCAATCGCAACAGCTAGCAGCAGCAAATAAAAACCCATGAGTGAGAGAGGGAGAGAGATTGATAGAAGGAGTGCAACAGATAGAGACGAAGAAGTCCTTTGCTTTCCTCTCTCCTCGCCTGCTTGCTTGTCTGCCTGGCAGAAGCAGAGAGAGAGGCGGACGCCCGAACCAAACCAAAGAGGCAGCTGCGCTCTGTACCTCCCATCCCTAGATCCTTATAGTGGAGATCGAGCTGAGGGCGGCGCTTCACCATTTATAGTCAGAGCGCGCCGGCGGTGCAGGAATCTCTTACGGTAGAGCCAACATCGGGCCGGCGAGAGGGGGAGAAAGATTGTAAGGTGAGTCACGGGTGAACTTTCGAATAAACGGCGGTATTTCCTCTGAAAACGTTCATTTCCACTCCTGTTTGCTCCAAACTAGACGGGATTTTCGACGCCGAGGATTAGAACGCGCGGCAAGCACGAGAAAGAGAGCGGATCAGCGTCGGTTGGTTCTCCCACCCATCCCCCCTCCAAGAGCGAGTGTTCTGTCCCAGTTCCAAGGTAAAGGGGAGTCGGGTCGCTCCTGGAGTCTTGCTGCCCGCCTGCACCTCTCCCACCTTCGAGGCACCAAGTGGCTGGGATAGGCCGTGAGTCGAGCACCTTTCGTCGTATCTTCTGAAGCCGTAAGTATCGCCTGCTGGCTCAGTGCGTTTATTCTAAGAGTGTTTCCTCTTCAATTTCCCATCAATATTTTCAACTTTTACTTTGATATTCGAGTAAAAAGTAGCCAAATTGACAACGTTTCTTCAAATATTTTGCAATTGTTTACGATTTTGTGCCACTTTCGAAGTTTGACACATAGACCGCTTTTCGTACCTGTTGCTTTGACTTCGTTGCATTATCGCACGGTATGATGGCGAAGTGCATGCTTTTCCCATCCATTAGCGGGTGTCTTAGATTTAACCCTCCTGCAGGAAAAGTGGGTGATAGCTCGAAGGATACCGAAGGAACCATCTGTGGGTCGTGGCATTTAGCGTGGATACCTGGCAGACGCCTGAGAGTGGGTCTGGGGAGAGAGGTATGAGTTTCAGCTTGTGCCCTTTCCTTCTCCCCTTCCTCCGCACACCAGACGTCACAGATGGATCAGGTAGGTGAGGATAGTGCGAAACCAGCAAATATATATCGGGCGGGCAATCGGGAGCCCGAGCCACAAGTAGAAACTGCTGGGCCAGGGTAGTCACAGCGGCTCCCCAATTCTTTCCACCCACCTGGCTGCAGCACCCCGAACAGAACAGCTCTACTACAGACTCGCACGGTTCCACCCGTAAGAAAAGGCTACCATGACGTTCATACCCGACTCGCGCAGCGTCCTCCCCCACTACTATCACCACATGTACGGCACGGATTTATCCGCGGCTCAGGTAGGACCACGGAGAAAACATACGGAAGTTGCTGAAAGCCCCGTGAAAACAACTTTGCGCTGGAGAATATGTGCGTGTGTGGTCAACAAAGCAGAGAAGCGTTTTCTTAGAGTTCGAGAGATAGCTCATGCTGGTTCAGGCGCTCCTGGCAAGAGGTAGGTGACTGCTTTTTAAAATTACCCCTCGGAGGTCTTGGTAGAAGTAGAACTAGGTGGAATCTGCAAGTCTGCAAGACGTCAACGCGGCAAGTCTGCGATAGCAGGTAAGTGGCATGGTGCCAGGTAGCGACTTCCTTGCTAGGCAGGCAGGTAGCTAGCTCTCCAGACACCCTTGAGCTAGAAGCATCCCCCTTTCCCAATCCTCCTCCATCTACCCCGGCCCCCCTCCTCCCACTCAGTGGTGGTCGCACAGTCAGCAGTCAGGCGACTAATAAGGTCCACCTTCGTGCGTGCGTGGATGGTGAAGTGATTTGTTGGCGTAATTTGCACGGTCGCAGCAAGAAAATGATACGTCGCGTGTCATTGGACAGAGAGCTGATGACGTCGACACGAGCATCACGGGAGCAAAATGTTGGCACCATCCTGTGCTCCCCTGTTTGATACACTAAATTACACAAACACCTGTTGCAGAGAAAGTTAATAAGGACTTTTTCACATCTTAAAGATATGAAAGTTTACCGAGTGCAGTGCTGCAAGTGATGAAAAAACAAACAAACCAAAACTTTGTTTTAATACATGCTTAAGGGGCACTTGGTTCCCTGTTTTCACGCAGTATTACAGTACTAGATTTTCACACTTTTTGTGCAAAACACTTGGCCGGGAATTGTTGATTTTACATTAGGTATGGGTAGTCAACATGTTCTTTATGGAATCAATACGTGCCTCAAATACAGCAGCACGTTTAATACAACAGTTACATTAAGAGAATCATTTTTATGAGGACAAACTTCGAGTATTTTGAGCCTTTGTGAGTTGCATGAATGTTTAAACACAACAATTTCCTTTTCAAATGTATAAGACAGAATAATAACGTCTCACACCAAATGCAGCCGGTCAAAGCGTGTCATTTGAGAACGTGAAGGTCCAATGTCCTTCCGAAAGAATTCTCAATACAAAATCAGAACCTTCGCTTGCTGACTGTGCGACCACTGGGGACAGGTGAGATCATCAGCAAGTGTTTAGTGGGGCTGATTACAGGTGTGCTGTCCGACAGGTGAGGCATCATCAGGTGTGTAGTGGGGCTGATTACAGGTGTGTAGTGGGGCTGATTACAGGTGTGCTATCTGACAGGTGAGGCGCCGCGGGTAGCCATGACGCGAAGCAGGCTTCGTCCCGGATACTCCGTGGTAAGTTTTCCCTGTATGTGTGTGTGTATGTGTGTGTGTGTGTGTGTGTGCACGCGTGTGTGTGTATGTGTGTGTGTGCACGCGTGTGTGTGTGTATGTGTGTGTGTGCACGCGTGTGTGTGTGTATGTGTGTGTGTGCACGCGTGTGTGTGTGTATGTGTGTGTGTGCACGCGTGTGTGTGTGCGCGCGCGTGTGTGTATGTGTATGTGCGTGTGTGTGTATGTGTGTGTATGTGCGCGCGCGCGCGCGTGTGTGTGTGTGCGTGTACGTGCACGCGCGCTTGTGTGTGTCTGTGTGCATGTGTATGCGCGCGCGCGCGTGTATATGTGTGTGTGTGTGCTGGAGTGTGTTTATATGTTAGAGTATACTTATGGTGTGTATGTGTGTGCGCGCGTGCGCGTGTAATTGTGTATATGCGTGTGTGCGTTCGTGTGTGTGTATGTCTGTGTGTGTGTATTTGAGAGAGAGAGAGAGAGAGAGAGAGAGAGAGAGAGAGAGAGAGAGAGAGAGAGTTTGTGTGCGCGTGTGTGAACAATGCCCATTTTTGCAATGTCTTTTTGTTCTTTCATTGTCATTTTGAAACAATGCTGCCTCGCATGTCTTCATGTAAAGAGCATCTATTGAATGCTCCTCCTCGTCGTCGCCATCATCATCATCACCATCGATACCACCACCAATGCCATAACCATTGAAGCTTTCAACAGTACTCCAGCACTTAATCTAATCAACTATTTAGTGCAATATGCCGGGTACTTTGATGTGGCGTGCACTATTGTCAAATGTTCGGCGTACATCAAATGTTGGCCTACGGTTTAAAACTGTTGGATGCATTCATTGTTTACTGCACGAGTAGCAATGAACCCATGTCAAACTGTCTTCAGAGAATGGATATATTTCCTTAGCTTTTCTCGTGGAAATACAGTCTGAGACTGAACGGTTTTTAACACTTCAGAGCGCAATGCGTTCTTCAGCTGAAAGTGGCAATGTTGCCTAACGGAAACTTTTCACCTCACCGAAATGGCGGGCGAAGTGACGCATGCGCACCTAGTCCCCTCCTGCAAAGGGCCTGCTTCCTGCCTTTGATAAAATTAGACGATCCATTTATGTTTTGGAGCTTCAGATAGGATGACGCCATCTGTTTCAAATAACGGTATGTTGAAAGAGGTAAAGGATAGTCCAAACGGTAATTTGCGAACTTTTTCATTTGTATCAGTATTTTGGGAAGAAAAGGGTGGTTAGTATTTTTCGTCCAACAATTCAACAAAGTCAACGTGTGAGTTTGAAGCGATACTGTCAGGAATGGAGAGTTTAAGCGAAAGCCCACCCTATAATTAGATACGTGTATGACTCTTTAATAGAATCCAATTTGTTTTCTATTCAGCATTTTTCATTTCACCAGTCAATGAGATGGCAGTTTGAAAAGTAGCATTTGTAGGAGGAGATGCAGATGGTGTAAAGTGGGAATCGTGTTGGCTGTCAATTACGCTCTAACTTGATGCCGTTACTGTTGTCAAGGGCAACACGCCTTGTTGCTTCGACAACGCTAGCCTACTGCAGTGTCGCCTCCACAGTCTCCTTGGTGGTTTACCGCAGCTTCATGCAGCACTGAATCGACAGATGGAATTATTATTCTGGAAACTAGAAACTGGCATGCTCTTCTCGCACTTTGGCTACCTGTGCCAAAAGTTAAATTTCCGTCTGGATGTTTTCTGGGAATCTCGTAGGGAAGCAGCGAGTTGAATCGACTGACTTGCGAGTGACGCAGTTGCTGACGACCTATCCGTATGTCTCGGTTTTGTGTTTCCAGGAAAGTGGTTACTGCGAAGTCCTCAGAGGTCGCTTATTTTGTGCAGTTTGCTGCACTATTTCTTGTTGGCAGAATGAAACCACGACTAAACTGTAACGTTTCATTTTGTGGTGTTATTTGAATAGCGATGTGGCATTGGCAGAATTTATGCTTGTCACCACTTTCTTCTGTAGGAGAAATTTTTGGTGAGAAAATGGTATGCTTCTTCGTTTCTGTTTCTCTTAACCCGAGTCTAATCACTGAAATCATGTCTTCCGTTTCGTAAACGAGAATATATCATTTGAGGGCAAAAATAATTATATTTCTGTTTTAGGCCGAATTACTTGCTACACGAACATGTGAGAAATAAGTCAACAATCCTCTCACGTTTGAAAATCAGAGTATAAAATCAGTTTTCTCAGAGGGTTTTCTGCGTTTTGCTGACTAAAACTGCCCGAGACAGCAAAAAGCAAGAATGAGGAGCTCCTGTTCCGATATCTTGGGTTTTTCTTTGAGGAAAAAAGTTTGTCTTGGCCTTGGCCCAGATTCTGACTAAGCACAGGGAATTTTCCGCCTGCCTGTCGGGCGTTTGCTGTTTTGCAAACTGCGCAGTACGGATACCTTGCCTTTGCAGAACGTTAATTCGTTTGACCGGCGAAGCACCCTCGCCAGAAATAGTCTTCACCTTCCCTTGGTACATTGCCAGAGTCTTGAAACCCGGAAGTACGAACATTTCATTATAAATCAGTGTGTAGACATACTTCAGCAAAGTACAAGCAAAACGTTATTTCACGAGAGTGGCGAGGTACACTAGCCATGACCCTCATAGGTCAGGAAATTTCCCATCCGGCTTCTAGCGTGCTGGTTATAGCGTTTGATCCTCGAAGCACGTACCGTGTTGACCAGGGTACTTCGCTTGAACGGGAAAGCACGTAGCAGACGTGGTTCGCGGACTGACTTCAAAGACGGGGCCAGAGCTTGGTGAAGGAAAAATCCTGGGAGGCTCCAGGTAAACACCCAATCGCCCACGCACCTGTCTTCGCCTCCCAGCTAACAAGGTTCTTCCTTTCCAACCCCACTCTTGCTACGTCTCGCCCAGCCCTAGTCTGGTTGCCGAAGCAACAGATAGTTCTTTGGGGAAAGGGCGGGTCCTCTCTATTTTGACGATAAGGCTTACACGTAAACATTTCTTTGTGGGACGTCAACTACGCCTATTGGCGCGTTAACGGGAAGTTGATTGCGTTCTTGCACGGGTACTGTTGAGGCAGACCCGTTTTAGAGCAGTACATCGCATGCTCAATACTCTGCTCCCAGCACACCTTGGCAGTGCTGTAAGAGGATACCTGTACATTCTCCATCTGCTTGCCTTCATGGGGGCTTGGTGGCAACTGATGACGTCAGCATTTAGTGGGGGGATGCCTGCTGCAGAAAACACACTCTGCTCTTCGTAACGAAAATGAGGCAGGGAAAGGGAGTAGGGAAGTGTTAGGTGTGGGGGAGGGTTAGAGGTGGTGGTTGGGGGTGAGGAGAAAAGGAGGTTGGGGAGGAAATTAGAAGAGGGATAGGGATTGAATGGGGGTCGGGGTGGGGAGAAAAGGGTGCGTGGCTGGGTGGGTGTGGAGAAGCGAAGAGAAGAGGGGGAAACAAGGATTAGAGAAACGGGGCAATGGCAGTGTGAAGTGTAAATGAATGTGAAGTGGTCAGAGACTGGAAATGCTCACAGAGAGGGGAGAGGGGGGGGGGTAGAGAGAGAGAGAGAGAGAGAGAGAGAGAGGGAGAGAGAGAGAGAGAGAGAGAGAGAGAGAGAGAGAGAGAGACAGAGAGAGAGAGAGAGAGAGAGAGAGAGAGAGAGAGAGAAAGAGAGAGAGAGAGAAAGAGAGAGAGATAGATAGATAGAGAGAGAGAGAGAAAGAGAGAGAAAGAGAGAGAGAGATAGATAGATAGAGAGAGAGAGAGAGAAAGAGAGAGAGAGAAAGAGAGAGAGAAAGAGAGAGAGAGAGATAGATAGATAGATAGAGAGAGAGAGAGAGAGAGAGAGAGAGAGAGAGAGAGAGAGAGAGAGAGAGAGAGAGAGAGACTATGGGTGGGAGCAGCGAAAAGGCAGACAAAGCGCCACACAAGCCGATGGGGAATCGGACAGAGAGTTTCAAACACGCATGCTTGTAAGTGCGCTTGCACGCATCCCTATTAAGATAAAAACACACACTCACACACACACACATACACACACTCACACACACATACACACGCACACGCACACGCATGCACGCACGCAACCACGTACACACGCTTGCGCTCTCACACACACACGCTTGCGCGCGCGCGCACACACACACACACACACACACATACACCCACACACACACACACACACACACACACGAACGGTCAAAGTTTTCTGGGGATGATAATAGGTGTGCAAGTGGTGTAAATCACGTTGGGACAACGTCATCACAACTCAACGTGGACTATGCTCGTGTTGAGGCAGCATAAGCGCCCGAGGGATGGAGGAGTGGGACAGGAGGAGGTGGGATGGGTGGGATCGGGTGAGGGAAAGGGGGTATGCATGGAGGTGGTCGGGGGAGAGAGACGATGGATAGTGACACTGATAGAGTGAGTGAGAGGAGCACAGATAGAAAGATGGCGATGCCACGTAACGCCGAGGGGGGTGCGATAGAGACCAGGTAGAGGGGAGCGAAGAACACAGCTGAGTGCCAAGACAGCGTAGGGGTGAAGGAAAAAGTGCTGGGTCTGGCTTGTTGACGTTGCCATAGAAACCACCAAGGACTTATGTGTGTCTTGCAGCTCCGCCTACCGTACTGTCGGCCAGACGAGGCCGCTTTGCTGACTATGCAGCGCTCTTTACCTGCCTGTCTCCCCAGGACTGTCTCAGCCTGCCTGCTCGCCTGTCTTGCTAGCTGTGTGTGGAGGCATCGTCATGCAGATTCCTTGCTGCCGTTTGCAGCCACCATCCCATTCCCCCATCTGCCTCCATCGCTATCCGAGCTCTCTGCACTGCCTCGTCACCACAGCAGTCCAACTCTGTGTCGGCACAAATCCTCGCTGCTTTTTCTCTTAACAGGCGCAGCTTTTAGCTGGCATTTCTCTGCAGATTTTTCGGGGTTGAGTAAGCGGTCGTTGCAGTTGCTAATTACGATTTGCCCCTCTCTTTCAACGGTTATGTGCCGATCATGCACATTTTACATCTATTTGTAGGCAAGATTTTTTCTCAGTTGCTTTCGATGCAGACAACGTCAAATCTCTCCTATTTAATCGTAAACAATAACTTCAGTGCCCCGGTGCACATCTCTGTTGTTTTTCTTTCCACAAAAGATCGCGCAAGAAATACATTTTGTTTTCATGGAGCAGAAAATCAATAGAGAAGCGAAGTTACATCTTTGGCCTTGGTAGTTTGTGAAGAACTTAAAAAAAATGATAATTGTGGAAAACTGAACGAGGCAAAGATTAAAGAAATTTGTTTAGTTTTTCATGTCGAGAGAGAAATATGTCTGCGCTTTAATAATTACAAATGACCCGAATAATCCAGAAAAAGAATGAAGTAAATCCAACACATAAAAAAAATATCAGGTGAACGCGAAGTTTAATGACAAAATTAGACACTTGGAAAGAATGTCATATAGTTTTGACACAACGCGATGGAAACAAGCGCCTAGACATCTAATAAATTTTGTGTGTGGACGAAGTAACTTTTTAACAAAAGAAAAGAACATCATAAAGCAACTTGCATAAATATAATTTGTCATATCATTCCCAACTATCTAGCGTTGATGCTTCAAGTTGAGACAACAATATTATTTTTTTTATAATGTTTCCTCTCCTTAGCAGAGAAGACTAATCGCCAGCCTTCTCTCTGGAAAAAACTCTACTCATTCCCCTGAATTCTGCAGCAGCAGCAGCAGCAGCAGCTGCCGTAGGGAAAACATCCTGCTTCAGAAGATGCGGGATGGGCTGCATCTCTCGCGGTTGGCATGGCAACGACATTTACCTGCGCTCCTCAGAGCCGCGTGGTATCTGTGCAGAAGTCTGGTGTTTACCTGTGGAGTGCAAGGTGGTGCCGCCAGCCTGGGCTGCGAGGGGAAAGCGATCCTGGCGTCCCTCTGTGACGGTGCCTGGGACCCCAGCACCGGGCCTGTCTTGCGAAGTGGCTCTCACCACAAACAGCCAGAAAACTATGCGTGCTTGCGTTTCCCTCTTGCGTGTGCCAGTTGTACCACTCCTTTTCACGTCTGTATATTTCGCTACGTCGATTTTAAGTCAGTCAGACGGGTTATGTTGCCGTAGGGATTCGAATATGCTATAATTTCTTGCTAAAAGAATTCTTCAGTGCTGCCCTTTTTGTCAAACAGCGCACTCACACATAAACATTCAACCACTAAATTCTTCACACTCAAATCGCAACAACTGTTGTTTTTCATTTTACACTCAGAGGG
>JAWQFJ010003096.1:171736-181736 GCA_034096865.1 Theodoxus fluviatilis
GACGCTGAATCAATCAAAATATTGAATTGTGTTATTATGGTTTGTATGCTTTGAGCTTTCTGCAGTTTCAAGCTCTGCTTACTCAATGAAGAACTTTGGTTTCTCCCACTATGTGGACAGAAAAATCAAGACTACGATTTCCGCTGTTGAATTTACATCTGGATTATCTTTAGTATTGAATTTTGGAATATCAGTGAAACTCTTCTCATTCTTGTCGTTGATTACTGTACTGCCCAGACAATTGTGCTTCTACAGAGAAAATGATTAACAGACACATGATTTATAGCAAAGGCATCGAGCTGAGTTGGGTATGGTGATAAGATTTACATACATTTAATGTGGTGGCGGTAGGAGTGGGTGGGAGATGGAGATAGACAGAAGGGGGGGGGGGAGGGAGAAGGTGAGGAGGAGGAGGGAGAGTAGGGATGGGGATGTGTTCTGCACGAATGTGAAATGGAAGGAGAAGTAGGGGGAGGGGGGGGGGGGAGGGGGCGGAAGGGGGGGGTTGCTAGGGGAGATAAGAAACTAGGAAAATGGTGTAGAACAGACTTAAAATAGAAACTGACATAAAGTTTATATCAGCTCGTTGCACTGCATTTACAACTATGTTATCATCGGAGTGTTTTCATGTTCACAATGTGAGATAACGGAAGTTTAGCTGAGCTTTGCCTTCAGCTGTCTGGGCGGGAAAGAAACGGCAGCAAGCAGAATGTATACGAGTATGAAGTTTGCAACTATGCAGCAGTGTCTTCTTGAGGAGGGAATGCAGATTCACTGCATCAACACTGAGAAGAATGCATCTCCGTTATTGGAAGAATTTGTTCCAATGCTAGTTCTATGTTGTTGCCGATAGTGTTGTTGACTACACTACTACCTCTACTACTACTACTACTACTACTACTACTACTACTACCACCACCACCACTACTACTACTACTACTACTACTACTACTACTACTACTACTACTACTACTACTACTACTACTACTACTACTACTACTACTACTACTTCCACCACCATCACTACTGCTACTATTACTGCTACTACTACTACTACTACTACTACTACTACTACTACTACTACTACTACTGCTATTACTACCACTACTACTTCCACCACCATCACTACTGCTACTGCTACTGCTATTTCTACTACTACTACTACTACTACTACTACTACTACTACTACTACTACTACTTCTACTACTACTACTACTACTACTACTACTACTACTACTACTACTGTAACTCCTGCCACAACAACTACTACTACAGTTGTCAGTACATATCAGCCAGGGGGGGCAGCTGTTGAAAGGGTGGTGGGGTGGTGGGGGTGGAGTGGGGTGGTGGGGGTGGAGTGGGGTGGTGGGGGTGGATGGGGGATTCGAGCGGATCACTCGCACATTGCAGGAGTACTTCGTCCACTGCAGGTCATCACAAGGACAGGGCTAAGTATAGAGAAAACGATAATAGACGCAAGCGAGAGTCGTCTCACGAATGCCCATACATGAGACCAGCGGCATGACCGCTGAACCAGGCCGCTGTATATATTAAAAAGTACCCCAGTTATAAAAAGCATGGATGGGTGATGAGATGGGCAGGTGATGAAGGAGAAGATGTGTAAATGGGTGATGAATAGGGGTCAGGGGTTGATATTTTTTGTGTGTAGAATAGGTTAGAAGGGATTGCCGACAGAGCAGACTAGAGTGAGGTAAAATTGTAGTTCGGGTGCGTTACCTTGAAGGAACCTCGTGCATTGTGTTGGTCTGCGCTCGTCTTACATTTCCAGGTCAGGTCTTTCTCGTTACCCGAACGAACTATTTGTGCAGAGTGTGGATGCGAGAGAGATCTACCGATGAAACAAACAAAATAGACACAAACTAAAATGTTCCTTTGGGAACATTGTTTAGTGTTGTAAATTTGAGTACGAAGCCATAACAATTTCACTCCGCATTGTAATGCGAATTCTTGGCAGACTTCATGTTGGCATGCTACTGGGAACAAGGCCAGATGTAGTTTCCTGAATCTAATTTTTAACTGATAAGAAGAAATGGTCTGTCCGTGCAACTGTTGCCCGTGTTTCTTTGTTCAGTTTTTATGTCTTTATTTCAAAAACTTTTCACCGACGCGCTTTCCTTTGTTCTGTCGATTATAAATGAAGACGTTATTCCTACTGCATGAATCTTGCCAAGACGGCAATCACTAAAAACATTCATCGATATGATAATAAACTGGTTGCCTATAGTGACCTTCACTCAACACAGGGGCTAATGTCAGGTGGTATTCCTACTGCATGAATATTGCAAAACCTGCGGTAATTGAAACCAGTGGTCCAGGTGATAATGTTGTCTGTAGATAACGTCACGCAACACAGGGGCTGAAGTCAGGCGGGTGAAGTAAAGTGGGTGGGTTGGGAAGGAATGTGAAGCGTTACTAGCGCAGGAGTCGGGGAGTTTGAAAATGACTGGAGAAAGCAGGACATAGAGTGGGTCCCGACGGCAAACTGGAGTGTTCAGACCCGGAAAAGAAAGCCTAGGTTCGGAAAGACCTTGCAATTGACGTGTGTAGGTTTATTTGTTTGTTTGTTTGTTTTCCGAACACGAAGCCGTTGAAAGGTATATGCAAACACTTTTTCATCAACTCAATGCGATATATATTTATTTGGCATTTGAGACGTATAAGTGGTCGATAGTTTAATGATAGATTAAATTAATATAAATGTGACGTAGCTTTGATCTTGTCCTTATCTTCATTTCATATGGAATGTCTTTTGTTCTGTTAATTGCAAATTTCTCATGCTCTAAAAGTTAGCGTCAACTCTTGCTGGAAAGGAGACCCTCTGATCCACACAAAAACAGAACTGTGATTCTCAAGTCTCTTGACGGTCCTTTCCACACAATGCATGCAGACATTGCGTGCAGCGAAGAACCGGCGTCATTTTGACCAAGCGTCGTCCCTGACCATGACGAGAAAGGGCCAATGGCAACGTCCACGGCTCCACAACCCTGGCTCTGATGCGTGCACACACACACACACACACGCACGCACACGCAAACTCACACACACATACACACACACACACACACACGCACACACACACACACGCACACACACAAACACACGCACACGCACACACACACGCACACGCACACGCACACACACACACACGCACGCACGCACAAGCACACACGCACAAGCATACACACACACACACACACACAGACACACACACGCGCGGACACGCGCGCACACGCGCGCACACACACACACACGCGCACACACGCACACGCACACACACACACACACACGCACACACACACACACACACGCACACGCACACACACTCACACACACACGCATGCACGCACGCACACGCACACACGCACAAGCATACACACACAGGCACACACACGCACGCACACACACACACACACACACACACACACACACGCACACACACACGCACGCACGCACGCACGCACACACACACACACTTACGCAGACACACACGCGTGCGCGCACACACGCACACTTTAGGACAGGACGCGGATCACGGCTGTTGCGAAGTCAGGTGACCTCTGGCAGGAGCCGGGCGCCTGCTATCCAGCCTGACGAGTCCTCGGTATTTAGACACACCAAGTACTCCTTGAGACACACCGACTCTCTGTATGGTCGCTCAGCCGGTCGCCAGTTGGAGCCCGGACTTTCCTTCCCAGTAGCGTGAGCGTTGCACTCCGTTAGGGCCACTGGCAGACAGAAGTGCAAGATATATATTCTATCGTGCTCTCCCACGCTTTCTGTAAATTCCTTTTTGAGCACGTTTATGAACATCGTGTTCGACATTTAATATATATTTGGTTGAATCTACGGTATATTGAAATACTGATTATCAGTTTTTTTAAAATACCATTATTATCATGTGAGATAACTTTGCTTTGAAGACGCATCTGTATTTGTTTGAGCTGCATCCGATATTATTTATTTTGAAAACTGCAAGGGAACTTTCCAGAGGTTGTCTCACAGCAAAGCTTGCCTCGATAGGTCATATTAATGCAAGCATCGTTTACCCTCAAGTACTCGGTAACGTGCCAGTTTGCTTTCGCTCGGAATAATGAAACAGTCCGCCGAGAAGACTCTCAAGAGACTGTAATTACCTTCCAGGCGTTTTCTTCAGTAGAGCCACGTCACCAGCAGTGCCGGAGTCTGCTGGTTTATTCCAGTGTGTGTCGACTTTTCCCCTACGTCAGACTGCAAGGCCTGGTGCCTACACCGCGCATGCGCCTGCACCATATGATCTTCCAGGGAGAAAACAGTTTGAGGTCCTTGAGTCCAGTGCACAATGGGTCTTCAATTTGATCAATAATGCGTTTTTCACCTTGAACCGACGACCAAAGTTGTCAGTTTACATTCTGAATGCATTATCTCACGAATAATTTTCTTCGGTTTTATTGATAATGCTGTATGAATGGATCGGAAATGCGCTGTGCAGCATTACATCACTTGTCACGTGTGCATCATTACAAACGTGCAAGCACAATGAATGAAACCAGACACACTTGCAGGACTTAGCTTTGGACAGGATGCGCATGGTTTAAGTTCATAATGATTATGAGAAATTCAAATCAGAGAAGGGCGAACTATGGCAAAAGCAAACATAACATAAAGGTTTCAGTATTACAATTCTGTTTTTCATTTTTCCCCATTTCCCATACGCTTCGCGACATTGGCTAATTAGAGAGAAATAAGCTGTACATCCCTGAAGGTTATTGTTTACGAAAGGGAGACACTTTCGTTTGACTCTTGAAAAGTTGAGTATGCAGATTTACAGGGGAAATTTCAGAACTTGTCACTGGAGTCTTACATGTGGAAGCACGCATTTTCATTTCAAGCAATCTGAGGCTACGATATGATTATGAGACGAGATCACTGAAAAGCACTGAACAATAAACTATTTGGGCTGTATAAATGTACTTGGTTTATGTATTTAAGCGCTGAAACACTGCTTTGTTGGAAACTTTATTTTGCAAACAATTTTGTGTGTTTTGGAATGGGCACAAGGCCTAACCAAATACAGTATTTGTTGTTGATGATGCTCGGGAGGTCGTTAGCACTTGGCACCCAACAAATCAGCCACACCTTTCCACGGGGACGCGAGCCCACATCCCAGGGAGAATTTACGACTTTGCTCTTTGCCTGCCAGCCCTCAGTTTGTGAAGGCGTGGTTGTTCACTGCACCAGGTTAGGTGCGCGTGAAAGTCGTCCACAGAGATGAGAATCAGCCAATCCTTCCCAGCCCATAAACTCGCCAGCTTGCAATCATTTAGAGATGCAGTGGGTTTTTTCTTGGAGGTTTAGGGCGTATTTAATACTTTTCTTTGTCTTCGGTATGATTATCTGAAAGTAGTCTTTCGGGCATAAAGAAACCTCCCCTGAAAGAAAATTAGAAGTAAATGCTTACTGTCAATGAGCAAATGAGATTTATCCGAATGATAACATAACAATCAGCAGCAGTTTTATGACCAGATGAATTAATGGAATGCAGCAGTATCGGTTCGGAACGTATGCATTCTGTTGTTTCAAGGTGTAAACCACATCATTCTTTTATACAAAAGTAGGGCACACAAACGTTTTGGCACTGATACAAGAAGCAACCTGCTGCATCTCAGAATCCTTCGCCCGAGTAGAGACTGTGGTCGGAACTCTCGTTTCACAAACAAATTCTCTTTTGTAACTCGGCATCTTGGCTCCTCTAATGCTTCCACCAACAAACACTGCAGCAGATCCAGCGATTTGCAAAGCATAGGTGTGTGGAGTTCAGCCCACTCAGACCGCTGAAGCTTGTGTTGATCCAGCAGAAAGATTCCCAGGGTTCCGATAGTTTGGCGTCTCAAGCTGCGCGTGCAGCGCGCCTAGTCTTGACTGATAATGTGCTGCACGTGCAGCGCGCCTAGTCTTGACTGATAATGTGCTGCACGTGCAGCGCGCCTAGTCTTGACTGATAATGTGCTGCACGTGCAGCGCGCCTAGTCTTGACTGATAATGTGCTGCACGTGCAGCGCGCCTAGTCTTGACTGATAATGTGCTGCACGTGCAGCGCGCCTAGTCTTGACTGATAATGTACTGCACGTGCAGCGCGCCAGTCTTGACTGATAATGTGCTGCACGTGCAGCGCGCCTAGTCTTGACTGATAATGTGCTGCACGGGCAGCGCGCCTAGTCTTGACTGATAATGTGCTGCACGTGCACCGCGCCTAGTCTTGACTGATAATGTGCTGCACGGGCAGCGCGCCTAGTCTTGACTGATAATGTGCTGCACGTGCAGCGCGCCTAGTCTTGACTGATAATGTGCTGCACGTGCAGCCCGCCTAGTCTTGACTGATAATGTGCTGCACGTGCAGCCCGCCTAGTCTTGACTGATAATGTGCTGCACGTGCAGCGCACCTAGTCTTGACTGATAATGTGATGCACGTGCAGCGCGCCTAGTCTTGACTGATAATGTGCTGCACGTGCAGCGCACCTAGTCTTGACTGATAATGTGCTGCGCGTGCAGCGCGCCTAGTCTTGATTGATAATGTGCTGCACGTGCAGCGCGCCTAGTCTTGACTGATAATGTGCTGCACGTGCAGCGCGCCTAGTCTTGACTGATAATGTGCTGCACGTGCAGCGCACCTAGTCTTGACTGATAATGTGCTGCAAGTGCAGCCCGCCGCTTGGAGTCTGTTCGTGTCCTGTGTGACACGCGTGCTACACGCAGCCGTGTGCCCTTCGCACAGCACGTGCCGATGAGAGCAGGCGAAAATAGCTCATCTTTCAAGTGGCTGCATGTGTCCGGTATCGCCATTGCGCTATCCCATCTGCTGGAATTGTTTACAGAAAAGAGAACCCCGACATCTGCATGTCTTATCTAACGCACTTCGAGCCTTGGCCGCGAGATATGAAAAAAATGCAGAGGGAAAAAAAGAGAGGGAGGGAAAGGGCTGCGTTGGGAGGGGGTGAGGGAGGGGAGGAGAGGGGTGAGGGAGGGGAGGAGAGGGGAGAGGGATGTGCGAGATAGGAAGAAACGACAGAAAAATGAGAGGGGGTGGGTCTAGTTGGGGTGTGTGGGTTTGTTTGATAAGTTGGGGCTAGTTGGAGGGTAAAAGGTTATCAGGGCAGTGGGAGGGAGAAGAGGGGTAGCGGTAGGGATTGTGGGGTCGGCCAGATATGAAGAAACCCAACAAGAACTCGAATTTTGCTGAGGTGATATGAGGTGGTTTATGGGGAGTTTGTTCTGGAGTAAAAGACGACGGAGGGGGAGGAGTCAAATAGATACAAAATCGCCTCGGGACGCACGCAGCTGGCTGGGCGCCCGAGGCATCATTATCAGATGTTCTGATGCTCGGCTCCTGAATGACTGGATTGGTGAGGGGAGCTTGCCACGCCCTGCACCGGGGCCAGGCGGACTGCACCTCAGTTCGACCCGGGGGCGCTGGGGGGCGGCGTCTCTGCGAGGGTGGGGGGCGCTGCAAGGTTGTCTTGAAGAAGCAGCAGAAAGAGCCGGAGGAACTGCAGAAGAAGGAGGAGTAGGCGGAGGTGGAGGCAGCAGTGGGAGTGTGGATACACTGGGACCTGCACAGTTGGCTGGTGTGACGAGGCGTTCCACAGCGTTCCCGCTTCTCATACCACCATGCACGAGGAGAACTGGCGAGCCATCGCCTACAGGAAGCGCATGAGTCTTCCTGGAGGATCTCTGGTATGTGTCCAATCATCATCAACACGCCCCCCTCTTTCCCCCTTCATCCATTCCTTCTCTTCTCGCGCCGGAGAGCTCTTGCCTTCTCTCTTGGCACAGGAGAATGCTGGCTTGCTTCTGGCGTCCCTTCACCCCTGCAGTGTTCGAGTTCACCGACTTGGTCCAAGGAGACGGGACGCCCCATGGCTGCTGAAGTTGCGTTTTAGAGGAGTGATTACTGCCGTGTGTATGCATGAGATATGTGCTCTCTTGCACGGTGGAGACAGGACTATCTGCCCGACCTTAAATACTCTGCAGACGTCCTCGCATTCTGGATAACTCTGACTGACACGCTGCCAGTCTTGGGGAGAACTCATGTCTCAGTACAGAGGGCACCAGAGAAGACGTCGTAACGAGAAAAATATCATAGCCATCCCGAGGACGCCTTATTTGCGCTTCGCTCCTGAGTTGATGTCTTCCAGTACACTATCAGCGTGATGACAGTTCTGGCATTATCGGGCAGACTTCAGATAGGACTATTATGGGACAAATTAATGCGCTAATCTATTTTAGCACCAACAAGAAGAACCGGGTATCTTATTGAATGAAAGCTGTATAGTGTATTTCCTGAGAAAAAGTTAGATGTGTTGATATGCGGAATAGGGTTACAGGTAAAATGGAACTTGAGCAGCGCAGCCAGTTGCGTTTTTCTTTCCTTTTTATTTTTCTAAATATATGTGCGCATCATTTGGCCATCTCTCTCTCTCTCTCTCTCTCTCTCTCTCTCTCTCTCTCTCTCTCTCTCTCTCTCTCTCTCTCTCTCTCTCTCTCTCTCTTTCTCGCTCGCTCTCTCTCTCTGTCTCTCTGTCTCTCTCTGTCTCTCTCTGTCTCTCTCTCTCTCTGTGTCTGTCTCTGTCTGTCCCTGTCTGTCTGTCGGTCTGTCTGTCTGTCTGTCTGTCTGTCTGTCTGTCTGTCTGTCTGTCTGTCTGTCTGTCTGTCTGTCTGTCTGTCTGTCTGTCTGTCTGTCTGTCTGTCTGTCTGTCTGTCTCTCTCTCTCTCTCTCTCTCTCTCTCCATTTCTCCACCTGTTCTGTCAATGTGACAATAACTGTCACACTGTTTTTATCAAAACATCAACTACCTACCATCATATTCTACTCCTTTAACCGACGACAGCATCTTTCCTTCGCCCAGCACCCGAGGTCCAGTTGGCATTCGCATTTGAAGGCTGGTAAGGAAGCCAGATAAGATTTATCGCTGACTTTGGCATGGAGCTGAGTGCTTCTCCAGATCGGCGTGGGCGAGATTCCGATATCAAGACCAACCAATCCATCCAGCTTCGTGCTTCATGGTTCCAAAGTCTGGGTAGATAGATGCACATCCCCAGCGAAATCTTCCTGCATCCCGACTGTTTGTCGATCTGCGTCTTTCCATGGCATTCCGCACGTTTCCCCCGTGCCCCCTGGAATGTAACCACCGGGTCTGTTTTTATTTTTCGGCAGAGTTAATGACACTAATCTTAATGATGTAACTCCCGAAGCCCGCGTGATCTTATCTGCGTGAAGACGTCAGCAAGAGGAAAAAGGTTATTTTTCAGGTGGTTAGTCATATAGAATGAAGGCTTTCCTCTGGCCTTTAAAAATCAGGTTTTTAAAGTCTTAATTGGTCTATTTGCAACTCTATCTGTTGTTACGCATTTTTGCATTCACCTTATGCTGAATTTGTTTCTCCCCCTCAGCCTCAGCTGCTGAGCCCACGCACTTCAGTCCTCACGTCTGCGTGCGGGATAGACCTCGTCAGTCGGCATCTTACCATTTCATTTTCCTGTAACCCTCTCTGTAAATGCACAACGCACTGATAACTCTTCCTATACCCGAAAGTTTTCAATGAAATCACGCAACATCAGCAAGAGTAAAGCGCACATAGCATTCCATGGACACCATCCTCTTGAATCCTCTTCTCAGTCGGGCGACTGGAAACCTCCTCGCGAAGGCAAAGTTTGCACCTCGCACTTCCAAGATCACCCCCCCACCCCACCCCCACCCCACCCCGAGAATTGGCATGGTGCACATGCGGGCTACTGGTTCAGGAGTGGCAGGCTATTTCCAGACAATGAGTGTTGTGAGAGGCAACAGTCGGTAGGTCTGAAGTAGAGTGGCCACTTAGGCGCGCTTGCAGGCAAGACCATGCCCACCGTCGAGGGTTTGTCGGCACGACCTTGTAGAGCACGGGGACTCGGTGCTTGCAGACCTCCGTGCCTGAAGACCTCCGTTTCTCCTTCTTCTCTTTGC